>JAQZBX010101153.1:0-11288 GCA_029593785.1 Cabassous unicinctus
ATACTTAGATTACATAAATGTTACACAAAAAATATAGGGATTCCCATATGCCCCACCTCTCACAAACCTCCCACATAAACATCCTTCATTAGTGTGGCACATTAATTGCAATTGATAAACACATCTTGGCACTTTGCCATTAAACATGGACCATAGTTCACATTGTAGACCACACTCTCTCCCACACAGTTGTGCATGTTATATGATGATATAAAATGGCCTATATCTGTCATTGCAATGTCACTCAGTACAATTCCCAAGTCCTGAAAAAGCCCCTGTATGAAAACTGCTTTTCCCTCTCCCTGCCCCCAGAGCCTCCAGTAGCCACTGGCTCCACATCAATGTTGTAATTTCTTCCATTGCTGAATCACAATATGTCTATAGTAGAATACAAGTAAGTCCACTCTAGTTCATAGCTCTGCCCCCCATTCTGAGAAGTCTGGGATGGTGATGTCAACTCCACCTCCAATTGAGAGGGGGCTTATCTCCCATGGAAAAGATGGATGGGATTATCCTGCCTGCAGCTGCAGACTCTCTCCATTCCCTGGGACGGCTGTTGTCCTTCATCATCTCCCCACCAGCTGTCCTGGGTGATTCCAATGAGCTGTAGAGTAGGAGTTGTCGCTCCACCAAGGTTCCAGGCCCAGCTGGCACATGGACAGCCCAAAGACTCAAATCTTGGGACATACACCTACAAAATCCAGCACCAAGTATAGGTTTGAATAGAAGGGACAGATGAGTCATGTGCAGGGAAGACATAGTTGAGTCCAACTCTGTCACTCTCAGGAGCACAAACTCCAAAGTAGGGCCCCCCGGTAAGACACCAAACTTTGGAGCTATCCACCCTGACATAGGACCTGGGTGTCTCCAGAGCCCCTAGGAGCCCCACTATTTGGGGTGATATCCACTTTGGAATTCTATGAGATCCTACTGAGATGTGTGTAAGCGTTACCTCTGGGATGACCTCTCGACTCATTTTGAAGTCTCTTAGTCATATAAACTTATTTGTCTTTACCCTTTCCCCCTTTTATTCAAGGTCTTTTTCCAGTCGCATTGCCAGTTGGCACTTGGTAGCAATCCCTCGGTGCCAGGGAGGCTCATCCCCGGGAGTCATGACCCATGCTGGGAGAAGGTAATGCAGTCATATGCTGAGTTTGGCTTAGAAAGAGGCCACATTTAAGCAACATGTTCACCTGAAACAATTATATTTAGAAACATCAACACTCCTCTTTCAGTTATTAATAGAATATGTAGGCAGAATTTCATTACAGGTATAAATGACCTAAATGTCATTGTAAACCAGTTTGACCAAGTTAGCCCTTATATACAACTCCACACAATATCAAAAAATATACTTTATTATCAAATCATGCAGACCATTCAACCTAACAATGTTAAGGACCATAAATCTTAACAAATTTTAATAAACAGAAATCATATAAATTATTTTTTAGATCTATAACAGAATTATAGTAGATATCATAAAGAGAAAGTTACATGGAAAATATTCCAATATTTATAAAAATTTAACAATACATTCCTAAATAATAAACAGGTCAACAAAGGAGAAATAAAGAAACTAAAAATTATTTTTAAATAATAAAAATGGATATGCCACCTAAAAAAGTTTAAAGCCTTCAAGTTAGAGGAAACTTTATAACACTCAATATGTGTATTAAAAATGAAGAAAGAACTAAATCAGTAACCTAAACTTTCACCTTAAGAAACTAGATAAGGAAGAACAAATTATACCTGGAGCTTATAAAAGGAAAGGAATAATGGATATTATAGCAGAAAGCAATAAAAGTTGGTTGATAAACCTCTAAACAAGCTAAACAACAACAACAACATAAAAGCAGGGAGGGGGAGAAATTATCAATATACTACTGATCGCTCAGACATCAAATTAATAATCAGGGAAATCTATGAACAACTTTATTTCCAGAAATTTGACAGACCAATTTCTTGAAAGACACAAACTCATTTCAGAGAAAATTATTACCTGAATTGTCTTATATCTTCTAAAGCAATTAAATTTGTAGTTAAAAACATTCTAATAAAAGAAAAGTTGGACAGTTGGATTCGCTAGTGAACTCTGTGAAACATTTAGGAAACAAATAATGCAAATTCTATAGAAAATAATTGAGGAGAGAAGATTTCTCAATTCATTTTATGAGGCCAGCATTATTCGAATATCAAATCTAGGTAAGATATTGCAAGAAAAGAGAGTAGATGCAAAATCCCTTTTAAAAAATATTGGCAATACAAAACCAGCAATACATTAAATTTTTAAAACTGAAAGAAAATGATGCTAGAAGGAAGTGCAAAATTTCAGGAAGAAGTAGAGGACACAGAAAAGGGATAAAATGAAAATAAATGTATGGAAATATGGACTGTTTAATACAATAATACAAATATGTAAAAGCAAACTATGACAACAGTAGCACAAATTGTGGATGAGGGGGTTAAATGGAGTTAAATATGTTTTAGGTATCTTCTCTGGTGAGGGAAGTCATAAATGTATCATTTCAATACAGACTATAATAAGGTAATGATATTTATTACAACTAATAGAGAAATTCCTAAGATAATATTAAAAGGAAAAATATAAAACAGGAGAAAGAATTTATTTTAATATTTGGGAACTTCCACTTATGGCCCTGGATAATAAATGTCTCTAACTTGCTTTTCCATCACAAACAAAATCCAGAATAAAATATACGAAAACATTATTTTTAGGTATCAAGCAAAAGACAGCAAAGGACCAAGTGAATTCTGGGGAAAATGAAATAAATGAGGTACAATTTACTATCTCCGCTGATTTCTGCCTAAAGGCATTGTATTAGTCAGCCAAAGGGGTGCTGATGCAAAATACCAGAAATCTGTTGGCTTTTATAAAGAGTATTTATTTGGGGTGGAAGCTTACAATCACAAGGCCCTAAAGAGTCCAACTCAAGGTACCATAAGAGGTACTTTCTTACCCAAAGTCATTGGCCACATGTTGGAGTAAGATGGCAGGGGATGTCTGTGAGGGTTCAGCCTTCTTCTTTCCTCTTAAGGTTCCATGGTCCCAGCTTCTTCTAGTCTCAGCTGTAGGCTGGCATAAGGCTTGTCTCTCTTCCTGAGGCTTGTTCCTTTCCGGGCTCAGCTGCTCTGTTCTCTCTACAAGGTCAGCTGTAGACATCAGGCTCATCTCTCTTCCTGGGACCATGTCTATGGAGCACTCTCTCTTCCCGTGTATCTGCTTCTGAGTATTTTACTTCCATGTGAGAGTATGTTTTATCCCTACCAAGGGGGCAGGAACTCAACCCTGTACACCCTAATGACACGGTTGAGTCAAAGCCCTAACATTGATTTAATAAAGTAAAAGTGAAACCTCTGAATTTAATACAATCAAAGGGTAACATGACCAAGGGAACAGACCAGTTTACAAACATAATTATCTTTTTATGGAATTCATAGATAATATCACACTGCTACAGGCATTTTCTGTATTGTAGTGCAGATAGGATAACCCTAGAAGGGCATGGCAGTCATGCTGAGTTGTGGAGACAGAGATTCAACTTTTGGAAGACTGAGGCAATTGGAATCTGTAGGGCAGTGTACTAGTCAGCAAAAAGGGTGCTGATGCAAAATACCAGAAATCTGTTGGCTTTTATAAAGTATATTTATTTGGAGTAAAAGCTTACAATTACCAGGCCATAAGGTATAAGTTACTTCCCTCATCAAAGTCTGTTGCCATGTGTTGGACCAAGATGGCTTCCGATTTTCAGCATTCCTCGTCCTCTTAAGGCTCCATGGTCAGGCTCTCTAGGCTTTGTCTCTCTCCCTGGGGCTTGATCCTCACCAAGGAGGTGGGGACTCAACAAACTACTGACATGGCCCAATCAATGCCCTAATCATTATTTAATCATGCCCAGAGGAAAAGACCAGTTTACAAACATAATCCAATATTTCTTTTTGGAATTCATTAATAATACCAAACTGCTACAAGCAGTGTCAATGAAGAGGATGGAGTTATGCAGAGAAAAACTCCAGAAATTTGCATATACTTCTCCTTGAGAAATTGGCTGATTACTGAGCTATAAATGTACAGGATAAAGTGCAGGAAGCTAGGCAAAGAACAGTTATCAGGCAGCTATAAACTAAACAACTGAGGAGAGGGAAAAAATAGAACTTCTACAGCTCTAAAATACAATATCTGAAATAACAAATTTACTGGACAGGCTTACTACCAGATTAAAGATATTTAAGTAAACATCAGTTAACTTAAAGACATAGCATTCCAAATTGACCAAGCTATCTAAACAGAGAGAAAAGGAAGGGAAGGAGGGAGAGGAGAGAAAAAGTAGAGGAAAGAAAGGAAAAGAAAGCAAGGGAGGAATGGAGGAAGGAAGAACAATAAAAAGAAAGAAAGCCTTTGTGGATAATATTAAGCAATTTATTATATATGTAATTGGTGTCCCAGAAGAAAATGAGATAAAAATTATAACAACATGAATAAATGTGAATTCATATGTGAAAAAAACAATGGACAAATATTCTTCAAAATTGATGTGTATTATGAACTCACAGACACCCATCCCCTCTAAAAAAAGAAAAAAGTGGAAAGATAAACTCAGTCTTTTAGGAATACAAAGCTCTTCTGTCCAGGGAAGGGAGAGTAGTGTATGTGTGTCTGGAGTGGAGGAAGCAAGAGAAACTGAATGGTGTTTTCAGTATCAGAGTAGAGATAACACTGCACAAAAGACATCCTTACATTCTTTAATAAAACATCCCATTAACTAACATATACTTATCAATGGAAAGTAGAGAGTCAAAAAGAAAAAAAAAGAAAAAAACAATTTTCAAAAAAAAAGAAATATAATTTTTTTAACAAGATCAAATAAAAAGGGTTGATCTTTCTGGTAAAACAAATGTAAATTTAAGCAAGAAACCATTTTTGAGCAAAAATTAACATAATTTGATTGTATTGTTTTGGTGGTTATTTGAATAATGATATACAAACTTACCTAACATCTTTGGGATAAATGTAGTGTCAGAGAGAGTTTGTGGACATAAATTTATACTTTTAGGATCCTTGAAAATCTAGGAATAAACCAATTTAAATCAGTAACACTCAAGGGAAAATAAATATCTCAATGTGCATTCTTCAGGGATCGTGAGAGCAGTAGTTTTTTCTTTCTCCTGGGCAGCAGCTCAATAAAAATGTTATTTAAATTAGACTTTTCCACCTTCCAATTATATAATGTATAGAACCCATGTCTAGATTTTCTTCCAAAACTTGATATTTTGGTATTTATAAAAGCACGTTTCAGGCTACAGACATCTTTTGTGTGAACCATAGAGATAACCATTAACACATTATTTCACTTTGACTTATTAATTTATCAAATGCTTTGCTCTCTTGGACCAGGTCCCAGAAGTAGTGTCAGACTCCTTCTTTTTTAATATATCCTAAAAGAATTAACCTTTTGGATATATTGCATGAAAATAGAGGGAGGGAACACTGGATAATTAATGTTTATTAAATGTGAGATACTTACCTGTCAGTTTTAAGAGAAGGATATAACTGTTCTTAAATAAAATTTATTCTATGTCTCTTATGGACTAGTGCATGAAATACTATTCAATTGGGCTTTTACATATTAACTAGAACTGCAATAACTGGTTTTAGTCTTGGTATAAATTTGTTTGAACTTTACATATTTTCAAATTACTTTTACATACAGAAGCTCACTTTGCTGTAGAAGTTCCTTGTTTTATCAGCAACAAATGTTTCAATAAGCCCATTTTAAATACAATGAAATTTATATCCATAAGTTTATTGCACATAATGTTTGGGATGCTAACTATCCTAATGCAGTATTTATTCTTTCCTTTATGGCAGTGATTTATGAATTGTGCTCCTTTAAGACTAGGATTACACATGGAGTATAAAGAGACTTAATAAGTCAGTTTAGCGTCCCTGATTACCATTGATTATCATATAGGTATGTTTGAAACTGTTTTCAGATGATCGAAGCATTTCAGGATTACTAGGAATATAAAAAAGTCCTTAAGCAAAGTCTTACTGAAATTAAAATGAAAAGCTGCAGGTTAAATAAGCTGTCAATTGCAGAACTGGAACTGTAAGTATATTTTGTGTTACCATTCATGAAAATTTTATATAGACAGCTATTCCTTTGAGAACTATCTAAATTTCATCATAGGCTTAAATGATATCATTGTTTATTCAGGTTTCATCTTCCCATTCTTTACACATTATTGCCTTAAAACATGTAAGGAACCACAGAGTAGAATTGCTCTGATAAGCTTATATTAATTTCCTTGCCACTAGCAAAGTAGTTAAATATGTAAATACACAGAAATAAGAAGGTGAATGGTAGTTTACCTATAGCAGTGGGCTATTATGTAATATTTTATATAAATAAAGAAAATATGCTAAATCTTATGGTACTATAACGTTTCAAGTAACCCTTACATGTATTGGGGATGTGGATATATACATACATTCTTATGAAATATGTATTACTTTTTAATTAATCTGATATTTCTTTCATATTAAGAAATCACAGCTAGAAATACAAAAATTTAAAGATCTTCATTTCATTTTGTCTGTAGCCGTGTTATCTTTTCAAGTAGATATCAATGATAAAAGATAACCAATAGTTTTATGGTCAGTGTTCCAATTTAAAAAAAAAAAAGGTAGGTAAGACTAATTGATACTGAAGAGTGAATAAAACTGGAAGGATGGAAAATACTGAATAGATCATGAGGAGTGACTTGAAACTCAATGTACACAAAGTACCCTCCCCTAAATATTGCCTCCGTGCAAAATTTTGTATATTCATGACTCATAATTTATAAAACACACCTATTATCCATCATAAAGTCAAAGATTACCTTAGAGTTGTGCTGGAGAAGCCTTGGTAAAGGATATCTTGGATGTGCAGAGTAAGTTGAAATGATATTGAAATAAGAGTACAGAACAGGAAATAATAAAGAAGTTAAAGATCATTTGAAACACTATTTTAAGCATAGCCCTTCTTATCAAATTTTATAATTAGGAAATATAATTAGAATAAGTTTGAAATCCAAAATAATTAATGTGCTATAAAAAGTCATAAAAGAATGTGTTTAAATCAAAAGTTTTTATTGTGTTTCAGAGAATAACTTTGATGCATAATTGGTCAATTTGCAAAACAGGCAAGTTTTTGTTTTGTTTTGTTTAAAGCTCAGATTCAAAGTACTGAGTCATTCCAAATTAATGATTAATGACTCATTTAATTAGGAACTATAAGGATAAGCAAGAAGGCATCCTGTACTTCCTGTACAAATATAGTTCAGAAACTTAGACTACAGAGCTTCAGAGAGAAATAAAATAACCACCTTTCTTTCTGATATAACAGATGATAATAAAAAGATTTATATTCTCATTTCATTTGTAGTTTGATAAACCCTAAAGCACTCTAATTGCTAAAGTAATTTCAAGAAAAACAGGTACTTTAAATCACAGTTTTAGGCCATGTGGTAGAATGAAACAAATATGAGGGACTATGTGGGCATGTGTGTGTATGTAGGGGTGTGTGTGTATAAATTTGGTCTAACACACAAGGGTTTGATTTTTACCTCTGGTACATATTTTTGTGGCTTTGGGGAAGTCCTTTGATCTTTTTGATAGTTTCATTCACCTCTAAAAGCATGTTGATAATAGCTATTGTGGTGGTTTGAAATTGTATGTACCACAGAAAAGCATGTTCTTACATCTAATCCATTCTTTTAGGTGTACACGCATATTACCTAAGACCTTTTGTTGAGGCTTCTTCAGTTAAGGTGTGACCCACCTCATTCAGGATAAGTCTTAATCCTATTACTGGACTCCTTTTTAAACAGAATGAATACAGGCAGAGAAAGAATGCCATGGAAGCAAGGATCTGAAATCAATGAAACCTGGAAGAAAAGGGAGAGACCAGCATATACCACCATGTGCCTTGCCATGTAACAGAGGAACCAAGGATCACCAGCAGCTGGGCTTTGGGAAAAAAGCATCACTTTGATGATGCCTTGATTTAGATATTTTCCCAGCCTCAAAACCATAAATCAATAAATTCCTATTGGTTCAGCTAACCCATTTCATTTGTTGGAAAAGCCTAGGAAACATTGTTGTAGGTATTATCAACTTTTTTTAAAAATAAGATGATAAAACTATATTTCAAAGAGATTAGAATTTGGAAAATGCCTTGCTTAGTGCTTGCCAAATAGAAAGAGTCAACAAATGCTATCAATTATTTTCAACACCAAATTATTAGGAAAAACAAAACTTAGAAGATATTAAATTCTTTAAAAAATTATGCAATAATCTAAATTTGATAAAATTCTGTTTATCATTGATCTTATCAATGACTGAGAGACAATTGAGAAAGCCATACACATTATTCTTTTTTCAAATGTTTTCTGAATGTTTCACATAACTATAGGAAAATATCTGTATTCAAGCAAGATAATGTATAAGAGATGTCACATTGCAATCCTGTGTATGATTAATGTCTACTTTTATTTACTCATAAATTCTACATTAATGTAGAGGTTTTTAAGATGATTTCACAGTATGAGTAGAATGTTGCGCTGTCTGGTTCAAATAGCATTTCTAGTCCTTTCTTTTGCTATTCTCATTCGCATATACTCTAATCCAGCCTTTACAAATTATTTGCAATTCTCAGAGGATTTTAAATTCTTTTCTAACTTTGGCCTTTAAATATGCTGTTTTCTCTGCCAGGAGTGCCTTTATTTCCTGTAGACTATAAGCTACAAAAGGGTAATGATATTTCTCTTCTTTTTAGGACTCTATGCCCTAAGCATACACAAAGAGTCCAATATATGTCAGGTACTTAATAATTTCTGTAGGAAGAATAATGTCCTCCAGGAGAATTGCTCCTTACTTCTCAAGACATAGTTCAAACCTCCTCATTCATGAACCTCCTCTTGTACATTAGTCTACCAAAGGGGTGCTGATGCAAAGTACCAGAAATCTATTGGCATTTTTTTTTATTTCCCCCACCCTAAGATGGCTCCCTTGTCTGTCTGCTCATTGTCTGCTCATCTTCTTTAGGAGACCTATGTGGGAGGCAGGCACCCAGGTGCTTGAGCCACATCACTCCCTATTGGCTTTTATAATGGGAATTTATTTGTTGGTAAAAGCTTACCGAGGCCAAATCATGGCATCAGCAGAGATGCTTTCTTACCAAAGTCAGCTACTGTTGATACTGGTGTTGCCACTGATCTCTGTGAGGTTTCTCTTTCCCCTCCCGGCTTCCTTTTCCTCTTGAGCTCCATGGGCCTAGCTTCTTGAGGCTTTGTGCTTAAGTTCTCCTGTAGTCCTCTCTCTCCTGGCATAAGTCTTGTTTCTTTCTGGGCTTTCTATATCAGTCTTGGTTATTCTGCTCTCTTCCCGATTTCAGCTGTAAGGTATCAGGCAAAGTGGCTCATCTCTCCCCAGGGTTTTCTCCTCTCTGTCACATGGCAGGTTCAAAAATTGTAGAGCTCTCTCTTCTTGTGTGTCTGTCTGAGTGAGTGTCCATTTATATCAGACTCAGCAAGGGGGTGGGGAGTCAGCCTGAGTTATGCCCACTGACATAGTCAAATCAAAAGCCCTAAATTTAATTCAATCAAAAGGTATCACACCCAGAGGAAAAGATTAGTTTATAAACATAATCTCTCTCCTATTGGGATTCATAAAATAATCTCAAACTGCCACATACATTTTTACAGCGATCTGCAGAATTAGATACACTGGTTAGACTTCCCAAACATCCATGTTTGTAATTTTAATAGAATTTCTACAGAGGTGAAGAAAAAAGGGAAACTAACTTCATTAATCTCTTAGAAATCTCTAAAATAATAATTTTTAAAATTGCAATTCTCAGATTTAAAATTCTGTAGTCCTGAAGATATGGTACAACGTTGGCAACACGGTCTATAAAAAATTTTGATCCTCCTCAGAAAATTAAAGTACATTTAAGGTAAATTATAAAATCTGCCATAATGTTTCTGTATAGATTTTAATGAAACTACACTATTAGAACAGACAGTAAAAATTTAAATAGATCTGTAAAGGCCAAGCAATAAAAACACTGTTATGCTAAGATGGCGACGGTTTAAGTGGGCACTAACCATCTCTCTCGCAAAAGACAGCTGATTGGGGACAGGATCCTGCCCAAGTGAACTGTTCTGGGCACACATGGAGCGAGAGCTTTTGGGACATCAATCTGGAGGGAGCTGGACAGGGAGATAGACTACTCAAGATAAAACTGTGAGTTTTTAGCCCTGAGCTGGAAATATGCTCCACCCTCAGGGCAAAGAGCTCAGGGCAAAGGGCTAGGGTGATCCCCAACACCCACCAGCAAACCATCGAGAGGGAACATTCCCTGAAGGTGGGAGGGTTCTGGCAAAGGGTGGAGAGAGGTTTCCTTTCTGTGGGTTTGGTTGCCTGAACCCACTTAGAGCTTTGGAGAGCACACCAGCCAGCTTAAAGTGGCACCAGGCTGAGGAGAGAGGCGAATCTGCTGAGGAAGCCTGATTTACCTAACCGCCCTAAGATACAGAGGCTTGGCTTGAGAGAGGGTGGACTCAGCCAATTTTATAGTTCTGCGCTGAGGACTATCAGAATTTCAACTCCCCTCAGGGAGTCAGGCAGTGGGAAGTGCTTAATAAATTTCCATAAGCTTATTTAGGGTCCTCTGGGAGGAGGGGGTGGTCTAGAAGAAGCTTGTAAACTATTTCAGTGAGGTGAACTCAGTCATCAGGGTCCCATTTGAATTTCAAAAAGGAATCAACCTGACCAGGAGAGGGGAGGGGGGATCTGCTCATACAGCCAGCTGAATCCTGCTGCCATGGGAGAGTAAAACCTTCCCAAGGGAAAGTGACTAAATAGCTTTCTGAGAAGCTAACTGACCCAATTACTAGTTACCTCAGTGGAGGAATTTCTGCCTTGAATATATGAGGTCTCGAGTTCAATTGCCGGCTCCTCTAAGAGTGATAATACACCGGGATATCTAATATCCAGCTGATACCGTAGGACGGGGAAAACATAGACATTATTTTGTACTAACTTCTTTTGGGTGCCTTATTTCTCCAAAAAAAAAAAAGGATACTTAAAAAAAAACTTAACTTAGTTTACTCACTAAAATCCACCTCAAAACCTGCAGAGAGAAGCCTGCAGGGTAATTGATTGATGAACACAGGCAGACTGAGAGGCTCCACAAGGGCCCAAGAAGGAACTCTGTTCT
>JAQZBX010101154.1:0-11287 GCA_029593785.1 Cabassous unicinctus
GGTCAAAACAGCATGGTACTGGCATAAAGATAGACACATCAATCAATGGAATAGAATTGAGAACCCAGAAATAAACCCTCACCTATAGAGTCAACTGGTTTTTGACAAACTTACCAAGTCCATGTTAACAGGACAAAACAGTCTCTTCAAGAAATGGTGTTGGGAGAACTGGATATCTACAACCAAAAGAATGAAAGAGGACCCCTATCTCACCCGCTATACAAGAATCAACTCAAAATGGATCAAAGTTCTAAATATACAAACCAGGACTATAAAACTACTAGAAGAAAATATAGGGAAACATCTTCAAGACCTTGTAGTAAGTGGTGGTTTCTTGGACCTTATACCCAAAGCACAGGCAACAAAAGAAAAAATAGATAAATGGGAGTTCCTCAAAATTAAACACTTTTGCACATCACAGGGCTTTGTCAAAAGAGTGAAAAGGCAGCCAACTCAATGGGAAAAATATTTGGAAATCACATATCTGATAAGGATTTAATATCCAGGATGTATAAAGAGATGTTACAACTCAACAGTAAAAAGACAAATGACCCAATTAAAATGTGGGCAAAAGAATTAAATAGACATTTGTCCAAAGAAGAAATACAAATGGCAAAAAAACACATGAAGAAATGCTCAACATCACTAATCATTAGGGAAATGCAAATGAAAACTACAATGAGATATCATTTCACACCTATCAGAATGGCCACTATTAAAAAGCAGAGAACTACAAGTGTTGGAGAGGATGTGGAGACACAGGAACACTTATTCACTGTTGGTGGGAATGCAGAATGGTACAGCTACTGTGGATGACTGTTTGGCAGTTCCTAAAGAAGTTGAACATAGACTTGCCACGTGACCTGGCATTACCACTACTGGGTATATACCCTGAAGAATTGAGAGCAGTGACACGAACAGACATCTGCACACTGATGTTCATAGCAACATTATTCACAATTGCCAAAAGTTCAAAACAACCCAGGTGTCCATCAACAGATGAATGGATAAACAAACTGTGTTCTATTCAGATGATGAGATATTATGCAGCTATAAGAAGAAATGAAGTCATAAAGCATATGACAACATGGATGAACCTGGAGGACATTATGCTGAAGCGAAGCATGCCGGACACAAACGGACAAATACTGTATGGTTGCATGACTATGAACCAACTATATTGTGTAACATATTGTTTGATTTAAAAAAAAATTATATGTATCCAGTACATATAATTGAGATATGTAAGTATTTATTCATCTGTCTTTACTTTTTAGTTTTTAATTGTTTACATATTCAATTATTAAATGTACAAAATAAAAGAAAAAAGAAAACAAAAGAAATAGCACATGACAATGAATACAGTTTTTTCAAAAATAGTTGGAAATGTCACAAAACAGACAACTGCAGCCACTTGTATATACATGCAAACATATTTATGACAAAATAAGAAACACTCATAACAATACATGCATCATCTCTGCAGCTAGACACAAGGTCATGTTGGTATTTATAAATACTTTTTTCCCCACTGGTCATTCCTTATTCCCTTTGCCATCAAAATATACCTCACTTGGATATGGTTCTTTGTCTGGTAGGGTAATCTAAATATTCATTATTTTTTGTTGTTTGTTTATCCTTCCTTTGCTTTTTAATTAGAGAAGTTGTAGGTTTACAGAAAAGTCATGAATAAAATACAGAGTTAGCATATGCCACCATATTTTTAGTTTGGTACATTTTTTACGCTTCATGAAAGGTCATCGACTACAGAAGTTTCACCATTTGCATGGTGCAGTCCTATGCTTGCTTTTTTATTTTATTTTTATTCTACTAACATATATACAGCCTAGACTTTCCCGCTTTTAACAATACTGATATACACAATTATGCGTTGTTAATTATGTTCATATTGTACTACCATAATCACATCCATTACCAAAATTTAAGATCAAACCAATTAGAAATTCTGTACATTTTAAGCATTAACGCCTCATTCCCTAGCTCATCCCATGCCCTGGTAACCATATTCTAGATGCTAACTCTATGAGTTTACTTATTCTACTTATTTAATAAAGGTGAGATTACACAATAGATGTACTTTTGCGGCTGGTTTATTTCACTCAACTTGATGTCATTAAGGTTCACCCAGTTATTGTACGTATCAGAATTTCACTTCTTTTTCCACCTGAAAATGTACCATTGTATGTATATACTACATGTTATTCATTTTTCGCTCTTTTTAAATATCTAAAGAGCACAGATTTTTAAAAAAAATACAAGTCTATTAAAACGCATATCACCTTTGGGAAAACAATATTAAAACTTGCTTTTTTCCCCCCCATAAACTCTTCTCAGGCTCAGAAAACAGAAGATAGCCTCCGGAAAAGCTGTAAATTAAATTCCCAAACGCCACAAGCTGCGCGTGTAGAAAAGTTTCGCCCCAGATTTTATGGAACCGTGCTTTTACATTTGAAAAAAGTTTACAACAGTGCAGTCTTCAAAGAGGGTCTGTACAGGGTTCAGAGCCCGGAGGGGATGAGGGGCAAGAGTCCCAGGACTACGACGCCTCCACCTCTGGGGACTGCGCGAAGAGAGCAGCCTCACGAGGCGGGGAGGGGGCGGGGGTTCTAGTCCTGCGCAGGGCCATTGGGTGGGGCTCCCCGTGCTCCGGGGCTCGCCGTGCGCTGGCGCGCACTCGTGTTCCTGGCACCGGTGCGGGGCGCGGGCGCGGTCCAGCTGGTCCCCATGAGCCTCCCGCAGGCTCTTGGGGTTGTAATCCTGCGGCTCCTGGTTGCGGTAGGTGGTTTCGGGTGGTTCCTAGAAGGCGGCGGCGGAGCGACTGGGCGGCGGGGCGAGTCTCTACGCGGTAGGCGACGCTCAGAGGGTCCCACGCTAAACCCAAGGTGCGCTGAGGAGCTGGCGGCCTGCGTAGAGACCGAGAGTCAGCGCCCGGGGCAGCTCCTGGACCCTCCCCCTCTCACGGGGACTTGCCGCCAGCTGGCAGGGGGAGATCTTGCTCTTCGCGTTCCTCCCTTGACTTTCCGGTAGCCCTGGAGCGCCCTGGCACCGTCCTACTGCTGCGGCCGGTCCCTGCCGTGCTCCTTGGCCGGCGAACCGCTCTCCTTGGCCCAGGGCTGGGCGGCCGGCGGCTCTGTCTGGCAGCCGCGGAGCAGGAGGATGCTGAGGGGATCGCCCATGCCGGGGTGGGGCGCGGATCAGGGCGGAAGCGGCGAGGCCTGGCTCAGAAGTCGCCACTTCTCCAGGACATCCCCGGGAACAGACCAGACAGGAACTCCCCACCGGGCGTCCAGGCTCCTTGTGTGTGTTGGGGGGAGGGGTCCCTTTAGCCCCTTGGGTTCCTGCAGAACTCCTGGAAGAACCATGGTCACCATTACTGCCAGCACCCACCCCTTCCCCTTCCCTAATTTGTTGTGTACAATTGTTCATAGATTTGCTTATATTCCTTTTTATTTCTGTAAGATCAGTAGTGACATCAACACTTTCATTTCTGATTTTAGTTGTGTTTTTTTTTCCTTTGTGAGTCTAGATAGTCTTGTTAATTTTGTTTTAAAAAATCACCAACTTTTTGTTTTGTTTATTTTCAATTGTTTTTCTATCCTATTTATTTAGCTCTTCTCTAGTCTTCCTTCCTTCTGATAACTTTGGGTATACTTTGCCCTTCTTTTTCTAGTTCAGCATGGCAAGCGAGGTTCTTAATTTGATACCTTCTTCCTTTTTACTGTAGGCATTCACAACTATAAATTTCCTTCTGAAAATCGCCTTCACTGTATCCGGTAAATTATGGTATGTTGTATCTTGGTTTTCATTCATGTCTAAATATTTTCTGATTTCCCTTGTAAAGAATAAATGACTACATATTATTTACCCATTCGTATGTTGTTGAACACTTGTATTGCTTTTGGCATTTGTGACTAATGCTGCTACGAACATCAGTGTGCAAATATCTCTTGAAGTCCTTGCTTTCAAAATTTTTGTGTTTATACCTAGAAGTGGGTTTGATGGGTCAAATGGTAATTATTGTTTCTAAAAGCCTTTGTAAAAGAATATAGTAGCTCCCTACTTCCATTTTATTTTCTGTAAAGTGCTGGAGAAGACCATGGATGTATCTAAAACTGATGTTGCTGGTAGGGTTAATTTGATAAGAACTTGTTAATATTTGTGAGGTTTCTTTAGCAAAGTCTAAAAAAAATAGTATGTCATTTTATTCATTCTTTATTTTTGTCAGAGATTTTAGACTCAAGTGAGATTTCAGGACTTGAGTACTTTGCTCGGCTTTATAAGGCAGAAATAAATGAAAAGTCTCTAGCTAGAAATAAAGATTTCTTTGAATCCTGTCTTTAATTGAACTTACACAAAAAACCTGTCCCAAATCAATGACAAAATGCTGAATACAGATTTTTTGTGTATGTAATGTAAATAAATGTATATTACATGACATATACCATTTTATATCCATCATATCCTTAGTATTGTAATATTTGGTCCTTTAATAATGAGTTTTGCTCACTCTGGGATAAAATTGAAAGAAATTTAGAGTTGATTTATATTCATAGCCCTTTCAGTTTAGGCATGATAATATTTTGTTATCATTTTTATCTCTCTAGATTTTCTGAGCAACTGAATTTATCCAGAAAATTTTCACACATTTAAGTTAGTTAGATCAATTTGAGAAATAACCAATATTGTTTTAATACTTGTCCTTTTGTGTTATGATAAATATGTAGGCTTTGCTAATAGAAATAAAATTCCACTTAATAATTCCTACATTAACGAAAAGTAGCTAGCTCTTAATGTGACATCGCATTCAACCCTGGAACATTTTTAAACACTTCACCTAAAGTGATTTATAGATTCAATGTAATCCCAATAAAAATTCCATGTAATCCCAATAAAAATTCCAAATGCCAATCATCACATTTTATGGAAGGCTAAGTTTTCTTAATAGTCAAAACCATCTTGAGAAAAAAAAAATGAAGTTGCTTGACTTGTACTTCCCATTCTTAAAGATAATTACACAACCTTTGTAATCAAAACAGCATGGTACTGTCATAAGAAGAGACATTCTGACCACTGAAATTGAATTGAGAATTCAGATGTCAACTGTCATATTTATGGCCAACTGATGATTCACTCTCTGGGGATATAATAGTTTCTCCAAAAATGGTCATGGGAAAACTCGATGTCCATGTACAAATGAATGAAGGTGGTTCCCTACTTCTCATCATATACAGCAACCAAATCAAAATGGAACAAAGACCTAAATATAAGAACAAGAACCATGTAGCTCTCAGAAGAAAACACAGGGAAGCAACTTCAGGATCCTTTGTTAGGCAATAGTTTATTCACTTCTATACTCAAAGCAGAAGCAAAAATTAAAAAAAAAAAAAGATAAATGGCACCTCTTCATGCTTTAAAACTTTTGCTCCTCAAAGGATTTTACCCTGAATGGAAAAGACACCTTACACAATGGGAGAAAATATTTGGAAACCACATATTGAGTAAAGGTTTAATATCCAGATTATATAAAGAAATTCCACAATTCAACAATAAAAAGACCCATGAGCCCAGGAAAAAATTGGCAAAAGACTTGAACATTTTTCCAAGGAAGATACACAAATATCCAGATAGCACATGAAAAGATGCTGAACAACCATAGCCATTAGGGTAATACAAATCATCATTATGGTTTACATTTGGAACATACACTTTTATAGAGTGTGTGCTGAAAATTTAACATGGCTTGTATCCATCATTGCAAGATCATGTAGAACACTTCCATCGCCCCAAAAATGCCCCATGTTCCATGTGTTCTATTCCTTCCTCCCTCTCCCCTCGGGACCCAAGACCACCACCAAGCTTCACTCCTTGAAGAACAAGATTTTTAGTTACTTGCAACAACATTGAGGGCTTGACAAACTGCCTGTCCTTCCCTGTTAGGCACTGCTTATACTCTCGAGAGTCTTCTGCCCCTGTATCTGACAACATAGCAGGATTCTCCAGGATGGGAGTCCAACAACTTCCTGTCCATTATGTGGGTGTCCACACACTAATATAACACTATGACAAGAAGAACACTCACACAATCCCTAGAAGCCTGCCTCAGGTGTGCCCTGTCCCACATGCACCCCACATCCAACACCCTAAGTTAGTAACCCTCCCCTGCCATATTTGCCAAAAGAAAATTCCCAACGTTTTAGTTTCAACCACATACCCGCAAATCCGGAGTTCGGCTTCTCACTCCCGCAACCCTCCCCCCAGTTCCATGGACAGTCCAACACTTGTAGTCCTCTGTTTATTTAATAGCCTCCAGTCTAATGGGTGTAAGATGATATCTCATTGTGATTTTGATTTGCATTTCTCTAATAGCTAGTGACATTGAGCATCTTTTCATGTGCTTTTTAGCCATTTGTATTTTTCTTTGGAGAAGTATCTATTCAAATCACCTGCCCATTTTTTAAATGGGTTGCTTGTCTTTTTATTTTCGAGGTGTAGGATTTCTTTATATATGCTAGATATTAGATTCCTATCAAATATATGATTACCAAATATTTTCTCCCATTGAGTAGGCTGCCTTTTCACTTTATTGAAAAACTCCTTTGAGGTCTGAAAGTTTTTAATTTTGAGGAGGTCACATTCATCTATTTTTACTTTTGTTGCTTGTGCTTTTGGTGTAAAGTTCATGAAAACATTTCCTAATCAAGATCCTGTAGATGCTTCCCTACATTATCTTCCAAGATCTTTATGGTCTTGGCTCTTATATTTAGATTTTGATTCATCCTGAGTTAATTTTTGTCTATAGAGTATGAGATGTTGTTCCTCTCTTATTCTTTTGGATATGTATATCCAGTTCTCCAAGCACCGTTTGCTGGAAAGGCCATTCTCTCCCAGTTGAGTGGTCTTGGTGGCATTTTCAAATATCAGTTGACTGTATATGTGAGGATCAATATCAGAACTCTCAATTCAGTTCGATTGGTCAGTATTTCTGTCTTTGTGCCAATACCATATAGTTTTGACCACGGTAGCTTTGTATTATGTTTTAAAGTCAGTTAGTGTGATTTCTCCAATTTCAGTTTTCTTTTTCAATATGTCTTTGGCTATTCAGGGACTCTTGCCCTTCCAAATAGGTTTCATAGTTAGCTCTTCCAGTTCAGTAAAAAGTTCTCTAGTAATTTTTATTGGGATTGCATTAAGTCTGTAAATCAGTTTGGGTAAGATAGACATATTAATGATGTTTAATCTTCCTTTTGATGAACAGGGAATTTTCTTCCATTTACTTAGGTCTCTGTGTACAGGTCATTTACATCTTTAATTAAATTTATTTGTAAGAATTTATTTCTTTTAGATGCTATTGTATGTGGGATTTTTTTCTTGATTTCCTCCTCAGGTTTCTCATTATTCATGTATAGAAATGCTATTGATTTTTGAGCATTGATATAGTAACCTGCAACTTTACTGAACTCATTTATAAGCTCTAGAAACTTTGTTGTAGATTTCTCAGGGCTATCGAGGTTTCGGATCATGTCCTCTGCAAGTAATTAAATTTTCACTTCTTTCTTTCAAACTTGGATGCCATTTATATCTTTTTCTTGCCAAAGTGCTCAAGCAAAACTTCTAACACAATGGTGAATAAAAGCAGTGAGAGTGGGCATCCTTTTCTTGTTTCTGATCTTATATGGAAAGCCTTTAGGATTTCACCATTGAATAAGATGTTAGCTGGGGGTTTTTCATACATACCCTTTATCATGTTGAGAATGTTTTGTTCTATTCATAACTTTTGAAGTGTTTTTATCAGGAAAGTTTTCTGTATTTTGTTGAATGCTTTTTCTGCAGCTATGGAGATGACCATGTGACTTCTTTCTCTCTGTTTATGTAGTGTATTACATTGATTGATTTTCTATGTTGAAACATCCTTGCATACCAGGGATGAAACTCACTAGGTCATGGTGTATAATTCTTTTGATGTGTCTTTGAATACGATTAGCAAGTATTTTGTTGAGGATTTTAGCATCTAGATTCATTAGAGAGATTGGTGTATAATTCTCCTTTCTTGTGGCATCTTTGGCTTTGGTATTAGTGTGATGTTCGCATCGTAGAATGAGTTGAGCAGTGTTCCCTACACTTCTGTTTTCTGGAAGAGTTTGAGCAGGATTGGTCTTAGTTCTTTCCAGAATGTTTGGTAGAATTCACCTGTGAAGCTGTCTGGTCCTGGGCTCTTCTTAGTTGGGAAGTTTTTGATGACTAATTCTATCTTGTTACTTGTGATTGGTTTGTTGAGTTCATTAATTTCTTCTTTCATCAGTATAGGCTGCTTGTGTGTTTCTAGGAATTTTTCCGTTTCCTCCACATTATCCATCTTGTTGGCATAAAGTTTTTCAAAACATCCTCCTATGATACTCTTTATTGCAGTGTGGTAAGATGTGATGTCTCCTTCCTAGTTTCTTATTTTATGCATTTGCATCTTTTTCTTTTTTTCTCTGTTAGAGTAGCTAAGCGTTTGTCAATTTTATTAATTTTCTCAAAGAACCAGCTTTTGGTTTTGTTTATTTTTTCTAGTGCTTTCTTATTTTCAATTTCAATGGCTCTGCTCTAATCTTTCTTGTTTCATTCTTTTTACTTGTTTTGGGGTTAGTTTGCTGTTCTTTTTCTAATTCCTCCAGGTGTGCAGTTATGTCTTTGATTTTAGCTCTTTCTTTTTTAATATATGCATTTATCACTATGAATTTCCCTCTCATTACTGCTTTTGCTGCGACCCATAGTTTTGGATATATTTTGTTGTCATTTTCATTCATTTAAGGTTGTTACTTATTTCTTTTGCAATTTCTTCCTTGACCCACTGTTTTGTCTAATAGTGTGCTGCTTAACTTCCTGGTCTTTGTGCCTAATCTGGTTTTCTGCCCCTTACTGATTTACAGTTTCATTCCATTGTAGTAAGAGAAATTACTTCGTATAATTTCAATCTTTTTTTATTTCATTGAGAATTGTTCTGTGGCCTGGCATGTGGTCTTTCTTGGAGAATGATCCATGTGCAGTCGAGAAGAATGTATATCCTGCTGTATATGTTTGTAATGTTCTGTATATGTCTCTTAGGTTCCGATCCTCTAATATATTATTCAACATCTGTGTTTCTTTATTGATTCTCTGTCTAGATGTTCTGTGTCTTAAACTCTCCCACTATAATTGTAGAGGCATCTATTTCTTCACTTAGTTTTTTCAATGTTTCCCTCATGTATTTTGAGGTACCCTGGTTAGATGTATAAATATTTACAATTGTTCTTTCTTATTGACAAATAGCCCCTTTTATTAATATATAGTGTTCTTCTTTGTCTCTTACAAAATTTTTCATTTAAAGTCCATTTTGTCTGATATTAGTATAGCTACTCCCACCTTTTTCTGTTTGTTGTTTGCATGTAAAATTTTTTCCACCCATTCACTTTGTCGCCTTGCATCCCTGGGGCTAAGGTGAGTTTCTTGTAGACAGCATATAAATGGGTCATATTTCCTTATCAATTCTGCCAATCTGTGTCTCTTGAATGGAGAGTTTAATCCATTACACTCAATGTAATTAATGTGAAGGAATTACTTACATTAGCCATATTCTCTTTAGGTTTATGTATTTCATATGTTGTTTTTATTTCTCTTTTTATTTTTTTGTTGTTCTTACACTCTCCTCCAACTCTATGTCGCTCCTCTTTTTTCCTGTCAACCTGCAGAACTCCCTTAATCATTTCTTGAAAAGGAAGGTTTCTTATTGACAGACTCTCTTAATTTCTGTTCATCAGTGAATATTTTGAACTGTAATTCATTTTTGAATGCCAACTTTGCGGGATGGAAAATTCTTTCCTTGGAGTTTTTTTTCTTTTAGCATCTATGTCATGCCAGTGCCTTATTGCCTCCATGGTTTCAGATGATAAATCAGCATTTAATCTTATCAAGCTTCCCTTGTATATGATCTATCTGTTTTCTCTTTGCTACTGTCAATATTCTTTCTTTGTCTTGAGCATTGGACAATTTGACAAGCATGTGTCTAGGAGTAGGCCTTTTCACATTTATACTGTTTGGATTGTGCTGTGCTTCCTGGACATGTTTGTCCATGTCCCTCAATAGAGTTGTGAAATTTTCAGCCATTATTTCCTCCAACATTTCTTCTGTCCCCTTTCCCTTCTCTCCTCTGTCTGGGATTCTTATAATATGTATGTTTGTGCATTTCATGTTGTCATTTAAATCCCTAAGTCTCTGCTGAATTTTTTTCTGTCTTTAAATATAGCTGTTCTACTATCTGTCTGATTTCAGTTGTACTGTCTTCCACATCACTGATTCTTTCCTCTGCCTGTTCAATTCTGCTGTTATGTGCTTCTAGTATATTTTTGATTTTTGCATTGTGTCATTCATCACCATCATATCCTTTATCTCTTTATGTATGTTTACAATTTCTTCAGTATGTTCTCCCAATGTCTTCTTAATATTCTTAATCTCTTCCTTCACTTCATTAAGTTGATTCCTGTATTTGTTTGGACATCTCTGATTAGTTGTTCCATGTTCTACATCTCCTCCTGTTTTTTAGTTTGTTTTCTGGGCCATGTCTTCCTATTTCTTAGTATGGCCTGTAATTTTTTGTTGGTGTCTAGGCATCTGTTTATCTTGATGGGTTTATTTGATTGATTAGCTTCTCCTTCTACTCTAGAGTTTTATTTTTTGTTGTTTTGTGTGTGTAAGGTGTCACTTGGACACTCTATTCCTCTTATTCTATTTATTGGCTGTTGTCTATGTTCCCTTGAAAAAAAAAATTAAGACCAGAATAAAGGAAAGAGATAAGAAGAGAAAAAGAATAATAGTAATAATAATAATAAAAGGTAGAAGAGGAACAATACAGGGAGTAAGAAAATAAATATTTAACATGAGTAAGAAGTATAGTGGAATAAGAATAAAAAAGTGGAATAGAAACAAATGAGAAACAAAATAGAGAAAATATATAGAATGAACTAAAAGGTCAGAAATGAGAAGAGAGGAAAAGAAAAAAGAAAAAGAAAAAAACATAAACAAAGAAAGAAAACAGAGAGAGAGGGGGAAAGAGAAAGAGAGAGAGGAACAAAAACAGGAAAAACTGAGGACCAAACAAAAAGAGGTGGAATAAAAGAACAACAGAAAACAGAAGATAGAAAAATGAAGGAAAGCAAAGAAATAGCATAGGTAGAAAAAATTGGTAAAAGAAAGAAAAGAGAAACAAAGAAAGGAGAAAGACAAGAAATAAGAAATAAGACAGCAGCAA
>JAQZBX010101155.1:0-11286 GCA_029593785.1 Cabassous unicinctus
AAAAGGGGAAAAAAGAGAGAAATGGGCAGAAGCAATATTCAAAGGAATAATGACAGAGCATTTCCCAAAATAAGCAAAAAACATGAATAAGAATATCCAAGAAGCCCACTGAACACCAAACAGGAAAAACTTGAAGAAAAATATGTCCCTCACATATTGATCAACCTGTTGAATGCAAATGAAAGGAAAGATTTCTGGAGTCCAACATTTGAGGGTGACGATGGTTTTTGAGGGCACTGCCATCGCCTATTATGTGAGCAATGAGGAGCTTCACAGAAATACTCTAGAGACACCAACACAGGTGCTTCAGTGGGTGAGCTTTACTGACAGTGACATAGTGCTCCAAGCCAGTGCTTGAGTGTTCCCATCATTGTGCACCATGCACCAGAACAAGAAGAACACGGACAACATAAAGGAGGAGTTGAGGTGTATTCTGGGGCTGCCAGATGCACACAGGAAGACAAGGACTTATCTGGTGGGTGAATGTGTGACACTGGCTGACATCACAGTTTCTGCACCCTGTATTGGCTCTAAAAACAAGTCCTTAAACCTTCTTTTTGCCAGGACTTCCAATACCAATTGCTCGTTCCTCACCTGTAGTAAACAGCCCAAGTTCCGGGAAGAGATGAGGGAGATGAAACTCTGTGAGGCCCACCCAGTTTGATGCTACGAAGTTTGCATACAGCCAGCCTAAAAAGGACAACCCATGGAAATAGAAAGGTACATGGGAGGAAAAGCAGAAGCCCCAGGCTTAGCAGGAGGAGAAAAAGATGCTTACGCCTGCTCCTGAGGAGGAGATGGATGAATGTGAGCAGGTGCTGGCTACTGAGCCAAAGTCCAACGACCCCTTTATTCCCCTACCTCTGTGTTGGATGAATTAAAGCACAAGTATTTCAAATAAGACACACTTTCTGTGGCACTGCCATATTTTGGAGAGCACATTGATAAGGTCAGCTGGTGCCTGTGGTATTCTGAGTACCACTTCACAGAAGAGCTCACTCAGACTTCATGATCTGCCACCTCATCACTGAATGTCCCAGTGATTGGAAAATCTGAGGAAGAATGCTGTTGCCAGTGTCCTCCTCTTGGAAACCAACAATAGCAGCTCCATTTCGGGAGAATCGTTCTTCCAAGTCCATGAATTTGCTTTTCCTCCAAGTTCAGATTGGCAGGTGCATTATGAGTCACACACATGACAGAAGCTGCATCCTGGCAGTGAAGAGAACAAGACACTGGTCCATGAATACTTTTCTTCAGACAGGGCCTTCCAGCATGTTGGCAAAGCCTTCAATCAGGGCAAGATGTTCAAGTGAACTTCATTTGCCATTGCCTAGATGCCTGCACGTACTCTTCCCCTTCAGTAAGATGGAGGTCATTAAGGGAAACTATTTATTGAGAATTGTCTTGTGACCCAACATGTGGTCTATCTTGGAGAAGGATCCATGAGCAGTTGAAAAGAATATATACCCTACTGTTTTGGGGTGTGATGCTCTAAAGATATCTGTTAGGTCTAGTTGATTTATCATAGTATTCAGGCTCACTGTTTCTTTATTTATCCTCTGTCCAGATGTTCTATCTAATATTGTGAGTGGTGTATTGAAGTCTACATTAACTATCGTAGAGACGTATACTTCTTCCTTCAGCTTTGCCAGGGTGTGCCTCATGTGTCTTGGGGCACTGAATTTAGGTACATAAATGTTTAGTATAGTTATTTCTTCTTGGTGAATTACCACTTTTATTACTATGTAATGACCTTCTTCATACCTTATAGCAGTTTTGCATTTGAAATCTATTTTGTCCGATATTAGTATCGCCACTCCAGCTCTTTTTTGTTACTATTTGCATGAAATATCTTTTTCCAACCGTTCACATTTAACTTGGTTGTATCCTTACATCTGAGGTGAGTCTCTTGTAGACAACTTATAGATGGCTCATAATTTTTTATCCATTCTATCAGTCTTTGTCTTTTGATTGTGTAGTTCAATCCAATATCATTCAATGTTATTACTGTAAAGGCATTGCTTACTTCATCCATTTTGATCTTTTTCTTTCTATTGTCATATTGGTCTTTTGTCTATTACTGTTACTATTTAATTTTCCCTTTCTAACAATCTTCATTTTTACACATTTCTCCAATTCTCTCACCCTTGTTTTTTCCTTTCAGACTGCAGCATCCCCTTTCATATATCTTATAATTCTGATCTTTTGGTAACATATTCACTCAGTTTTTGTTTGTCTATGAAGACTGAACTACCCTTCATTTTTGTAAAAAGATATTTTCTATTTGTTTATTTCTCCCCACACACAGCCATTGTTTGCACTCACTATCTGCTCTCTCTGTCTGTTTATTGTGTGCTTTATGTGTCTGCTCGTATTCTTTAAGGGGGCACTGGGAACCAAACTTGGGAAGTTCCATGTAGGTGGCAGGTGCCCAATCGCTTGAGCCACCTCCTCTCCCTGCCTGTTGTGTCTTTTGTTCTGTCTCCTTGTTGCATCATCTTGGTGCATTATCTCCTTCTATCATCCTGTTACACCCATCTTGTTGCATCATGCCATTCTGTCACCTTGCTGCACCAGCGCTTCATGTCAGCTTGCTGTCTTCAGCATTTTTCTTTAGGAGGTAACTGGAACCAAACCCATGACCTCCCATGTGGGATGACTGATGGATGGGACTCTCTTGCTTGAAGGTGTAAACTCTCTCAGTTCCTTGGTATGGTGGTTTTCCATCACATCCCCCTTGTTAGTTGTCCTGGGTGAGTCCAATGAACTGGAGAGTAGGTACTGCAACTCAGTTGAGATTCAGGACCCAGCTGACACATGGACACCCCAAAGATTTAAGTCTCTTGGATGTACACTTACCAACTCTAGCACTAATTATAGTTTCAAATAAAAAGGGACTGTCGCGCCATGTGTAGGGAAACCACAACTGAGTCCAAATCTGTCACACTGGGGGGGATATTTTTGAAGGACAGTTTTGCCAGATACAGAGTTATGAGGTACCTTAAATACCTCATATGACTTTCTTCTCTCCTCCATGTTTTTTGATGAAAGGTCAGCACATAATCTTATTGAGCTTCCCTTTTATGTGATGCTTTGTTTTTCTCTTGCTGCTTTCAGAATCTTCTCTTTATCTCTGATTTCTGTCATCCTGAATACTAGGTGTTACAGGGTAGGCCTATTTGGATTTATTCTATTTGGGGTGTGTTGTTCTTCCTGGATATTGATATTTATGTCTTTCATAAAGCTGGGAAGTTTTCAATCATTATATCCTCAAATATTCTTTCTGCCCCTTTTCCATTTTCTTCTCCTTCTGGGCACAGATAATGCAGTTGTTTTTGTATTTTGCTTTGTCATTCAATTTCCTGACACCTGGCCCCATTTTTCCATTCTCTTCCTTTTCTTTTCTGCTGTCTTTTACAGTTCAGATGTTCTTTCTTTGAAATCAGTAGTTCTGTCTTTGAGCAATTCAAATCTACTTTTATGTGCCTCTAATATATTTTTAATCTCATCCATCATGTCTTTCATTTCCATGAGGTCTGTGATATTTCCTTGTAGGCTTTCAAATTGTTATTTATGTTCACTCAGCACCTTCTTAATATCCTTTGTCTCTTTGCTCATATTTACTTTCAATTCTTTAAATTGATTTAGGGTTATTGTGTGATTATGGTTAATTGTCTGAAATCCAGTATCTCTTCAGGATATTTGGTTTCTTCCTTTGGATGGGCCATATTTTCCTGTGTACTAGTATGACTTATAATTTTTTGCTGATGTATAGGCATCTGAATATGTTAGTGAATGTACTCTGGTGGCCAATTTCTCTCTTTTGCCTATTGTTATTATTTTTTCACGGCTCTTCTATGATATTTGGTTTAACTTTTCCGAAGTATTTAAAAATTTCCCAACTTAAGTTATTAAAATTCTGCTAGGGACTCACTAATGGAGTACAGATTTTCTCCCAGAAGTTAGAGAACAGAGAGATCAAGTACAGTTCTTGTTATGAAATTTTCAGATTGGCCAGGAGAGGATGGTCTTTGACACATCTTTCCATGGAGGTGTATCTCTCTTGGTTTTCCCTTGTTTTGATCTGGCCAGAGCTGAGAGTCAAAGCAAGCTTCACTGGCTGAATTCACTGAAGAAAAGCCCCTTGACTTCCCTCCCTTTTCCCTTGTAACAGCTGACTGGGAGGAAGACCTCTGCTCCCCTCTAAGACATTTGCAATCCGCTAGGGTTTTACCCCAGTTTAATATCTTGGGGGTGGGGGAGGAGAGCCATTCCTGGAGGCCAGGAGGTTTAGTAACTTACAGTTTGTTCTTTTAGGTTCTTCATCTCTCTGTCCCTCAACCTCGGTGGAATTGTCAAGCACTGTCTTGGTCTGCTGACCCCCAAGCAGGTCCCTCAGGTAGATTTTGGCTCCTTCTCCATTGTTTTTGTGAGAGAACTGAGCCTTGTCTGCCTCATCCTGTTCCTTCTTCCGAATATCACCCTCATTTTTAAAGAACAGTGTAGAAGTTTGATATTGTTTATGTATTCCAAAATGATTTTGGATTATGTTTTAAACTTACCTGAGATTCCATTTTACTTGATTAAATTATGATTAGTGTCTTGATTGAGACAAGTTAGTAGGGCATTGAGTCCCCAAGGGGTTGGGACTCAAAAAAAAAATACATGACAAAGGACAGTGTAGAGAGTTTTGTTGAGCTGGAGCCCCAGGAAGTAAACACACAGGAGAAGAACACATGGCAAAGGATCCAGGAAGTGAGACAAGCTGTTCACCAGACAGCTTGCAGCTGCAGAGTCAGAGCCCTGAGCAGCTGAGCCCAGAGAGAAACAAGGCTCAGGAGAGGGATGACACATATGCCAGCCTACAGGTGATGCTGGAAGAAGCTCGGACCACAAAGCCTTCAGAAGAAGAGGGAAGCTGAACCTTCACAGACATTGCTCACCATCTTGCAACACGTGGCAATAGGCTTTGGTCAGGAAATAATTATGCTGTACTGCCTGGTAACTGTAAACTTCTACCCCCAAGTAAATACCCTTTGTAAAATCCAACAGAGATCTAGTATTTTGCATCAGCACCCCTATGAATGACTAATACAGAATTTGGTACCAAGGAGTGTGGAAGTCCTTTTTCAATTACAAAAATGCTGGAATGGTTTTATAAATGGATAAGGGGTATTTTTTGGAGCAATTGTGAGATACTTGATAGAAAAGAACTAAACTGCTTTGAAGAGAGTGTTGATAGTAATATGGACCTTAAGGACACTTTTTCTGTAGCCTTGGAAATAAATGATGACACTATTATTGGAAACTGGAGGAAAGGCGATCCGTATTTTAAAGTCACAGATAACTTAGCAAGGTAAACTTGTGGTATTTTATGGAAGGCAGAATTTGAAAATGGTGAGCCTGGGCATTTAGCTAAAGAACTTTCCAAAGCAAACTTGGAGAATGCAGCTTGGCTTCTCCTTGCAGCTTATAGATGAAAGCTAAATGAATGAGGTAAGTGGAGAACTGAACTCTTAGGCACAAAGAAAACAGAAATTGTTTCTGGAACTTCCAAATCTCTGGAGACCAAGCTCCCAGATGAGAGGGCCCCATATGAGGACTTAACTAAACTTGGAACTTGTAAATCAGGATTGAAGATGCAGTTATCTAAGAATGATTTCTGGAGAATCTTACTGATGGCTTGGACCCCTGCCTCTTGCATGCTAAACCAACAACCTTTTTGAGAGAGCTCTACGAACAAAATCACTGTCAACTTTGGCTAAAAGGAACAAGGAGAGATTGAAGGAGAAACAGTTTTAGGAGGAGAACCATGGAAGCTGAGATCCGGAATTAAGACATTGCCTTTGGTCAAGAGAGGAACCCCACCCACGTGTAAAGAGAGGGTGAGTTTGCCCCAACAGTTGAAGAGGGTGGATATTCCCACCCAATGTGCAGGGAATGTTTTGCTGTCCCAGGGTACAGAGAGGGTGGAGCACATTCCCCAAGGATTAGGGAAGTTATATTAACCATTCAATAGGCCTCAGAAGGGTGGACCTGTCCCCCATGGGTTAGAGAAGGCCAGGTGGTCAACTATTTGCTCTGAGAGGGTTGAGCCTGTATGCCAAAGATGAGGGGTGTTGCTGTCATCACGTCACTGTACTAGGGGGATTAAGACTCTAACCCAAAGATTGAGTAAACTGTGGCCACCACCCCAAAGGTCTTGGAGGGTGAGGTCTGGAGCTTGGTCACCACCTAGATGCTTGATAAGGGTGGAACCAATAAAATGGCCATTGGGCATGCCTGTGGAAAGGGTGGGTGCCCATGTGGCCCCAAGGAGAAGAAACCATTATCTTAGTCATTGTGATATGTTTCTGTATTTAGCATTTTTTGATATCCAATGAAGTCTGTCCTGCAGGTTTACTGAACTGTAGAGGACATGACTCATGTTTCCCTCTCAATTGCACTTTATTGTAACGAAAATGTTTATCCTTTGTCTGTCCATTTCTGTATTGGAAGCAGATAAATTGTTTTGTACATTTCAGATATCTACAGCAGATGGGACTTTGCCCCAAGACAAACTGTATTGCTTTAAACTGATTGTGATATGATTCTGTATTTAGCATTGTACTTGTGTAAGTTTTTTTTAAATATTGTAATGTCTTTTTGGAATTCAAAGGGTGGAGTATAGCAGATTGATAATGCTTATGATTTCCAAAACTAGATATTAGATTATTTTTGTAACCTGGTCTGTCTGAGGTTTCACTTTTACTTGTTTAAATTATGATTAATGCTTTGATTGGGCCATGTCAGTAGGGCATTGAGAATCCACCTCTTGGTGGGTGGGGACTCAGAGAAAAGACCTGACAAAGACAGAGTACAGAGTTTTGTTGAGCTGGAGTCCCAGAAAGTAGACACACAGGAGAAGAACACAGAGAAGCAGATACCTGAGGAAACAGAGAAGGCTCCATTAGACAAGGCAAAGGCCCCAGGAAGAGGAGACCAGCTGTTCACCATAAAGTTTGCAGATGCAGAGACCAGAGCCCTGAGCAGCTGAGCCCAGATAGAAATGAGCACTGGGCAAGGCTGAACCCTCACAGACCTTGCCCACCATTTTGCATCAACATGTGGCAACAGACTTTGGTGACAGAAGTAACTTATGCTTTATGGCCTGGTAAATGTAAGCTTCTACCCCAAATAAATATTCTTTGTAAAACCCAACAGAATTCTGGTATTGTGCATCAGCACTCCTTTGGCTGACTAATACAAACAGTCTAGCGGGACAAGAACTCTTGGCTGGCAGTTTTTAATTTTTCAGTACCATTATATCACTGTCCTCTCAAATCCAGGGTTTCTGATTAGAGACAGACACTTGATCTTATTGACCTTCCCTGTTATGTGGCACATTACTTTTCTCTTGCTGCTTTCAGAATCCTCTATCCCTGGCATTTGACATTCTGAATGTAGGTGTTTCAGTGTAGCTGTATTTTGATTTATTCTCTTTAGGGCTCATTGTCCTTGGATATTTATGACTTTCATAAGGTTTGGGCAGTTTTCAGGCTTTATTTCCTCAAGTATTCTGTCCCTTTTCTGTTCTCTTCTCCTTCTGGGGCACCTATAATCCCTGTTTGTGCATTTCATTTTGTTGTTCAATTCCCTGAGACCCTGTTCCATTTTTTCTATTCTTTGCTTGTTTTGGTCTCCTATCTTTTCGAGTGCAGTTGCACTGTCTTCCAATTCAATATCTTTGTCCTCCACCAAATCAAATCTGCTTTTATATGTCTTTAATGTATTTTTAATATCATCCACTATGCCTTTCATTCCCATTGACTCTTGTACTTCTGCTTACAGGATTTCAAATTGTTCTTTATGCTCACCCAGTCACTTTTTAATATACTTTATCTCTTTAGCCATATTTTTTTTTCAAATCCTTGAAATGATTTAGGAAATTTGTGTGAACATGATTGAATAGTGTCTTAAATACTGTGTCTGGTCAGGATTTGGGATTTGATCCTACTGCTGGAACACGTCTTCCTGTCTTTTAGTATGGCTTATAATTTTTTGCAGATATTTACGCATCTGATTATGTTGGTGAATTTACTGTGACAGTCAGTTTTTCTCTCTTGCCTAAAGATTTTTTTTCACAGTTCTTCTTTGATTTTTGGTTCAACTTATTCTAAGTCTTTTAAATTGGCCAATATAAATTAACAAAACAGCAGGGCCAGACAGATCCATAAGGGACTGGGACATAAGAGGATCCAAAAAGATTTTTTACTTCTTGCAGATTCCCAGGTTGCCATGAGAAGGTGATCTTCGATGACCTTTTCCACTGAGGTGTCTACTTCAAACTCCACTCACTGGTACCTCTGGTTTGGCCGTAGTCAAGTTTCCAAACAGGCTCTGCTGGCCCATCTCACTGAAGTAAAACCACTCTCCACCTTCCACCACAACCTCCCTCCTCCCAGGGAGGGTGTACGTTCCCCTCTCAGTTTGCAGCAGTGAGCTGTGAGTTTTACCCAGGTTATTTGTGTTGAGGGTAGGGGCACTGCCATTCCTGGCCACAAGGGTGTGTAAGTCACAGGCTTCATTTCAGACTCTTCATCTTTCTGTTCCTCTCCCCCCACCCCTTGGATAAGGTGTGACACTCTTCTGATCTGCAGACCTCCAAAGCAGATCCCTCAGATTTTTGCAATTACTTCATTGTTTGTGTAAGGGATTTGAGCCCAGTCCCCTCCTCCAATGCCATCTTCTTAGAAGTCTGGTTTTTAATATTTAATTTAATAACAAAATTGATCAAGGTACAAGATCTTCAAGAAAATGGAGGAAAAAATCATCCAGAAGACTAACAATAGATTATATGACAAGAATGCACGCTTTATAATATAAAACCTGTGTACACATATGTATTAGTCAGCCAAAGAGGTGCTGATACAAAATACCAGAAATCTGTTGACTTTTATAAAGGGTATTTATTTGGGGTAGAAGCTTATGGTTACCAGGGCATAAAGCATGAGTAACTTCCCTCACAAAAGTCTGTTGTCATGTGTTGGAGCAAGATGGCTGCTGATGTCTGCCAAAAGTTCAGGATTTCTGGGTTCCTCTCTTCCCAGGGCTTGTTTTTCTCCAGGCTCAGCTGCCCTGCTGTCTCCACAAGGCCAGCTGTATACTATCAGGTAACCAGCTCTGTCTCTCTCCCTGAGGCTCAATTCTCTCCAGGCTCATCTTCTCTGTTCAACTGTGTGCTTACTTCCCATGGCTCCAGCATTAAAATTCCTACTCTGACTTTTGTCATGTCTTTTATCTGTGAGTCTCCACCCTTCAAGGAGCAGGGATTCAATGCCCTACTCATGTGGCCCAATAAAAGCCCTAATCATCATTTAATCAAGTAAAAGTGAAACCTCAGACAGAGCAGTTTACAAACATAATCCAATACCTAGTTTTGGAATTCATAAACAATATCAAACTGCTACAACATAGTAATTGAAAAAAGCCATTCAATATTCTCTTGTTTTGTAAAAATGGTGTTCACAATTTTAATGTAAATTAGCCATCTACAAATGATTTGTGTGGCAGGTATCTTGTTTTCATCTTCCAGTTCTTCTGCCCCAGCCTGTTTCAAGATGTCTTCAATGTTTTCCTCCAGATCATCAATGTGACTACTCATATCATCATTTCTTCCAATGAGCTGTCCAGACATTGTTTGAAATTTATCTTGTATTTGTTGGAGCAGTGAGGTTATCACCAAGGTGAGATCTTGCATCTCTTGTGGTCAGTCTGGACCATCTCTTCGATTCCCAGCTTGGCAGTGAAGTCTCAGACCCTCACATACATTCTCATTTTTTATTTTTTTCTTGAAACATATATCCACACTAAAATTCCCTCTTTTAACCAAACTCAAATATATAATTTAGTAATATGAATTCCAATCACAGTGTTATGCAACTATCTTCACCATTAACACCAAAACTCTTCCATCATCCAAACAGAAACTCTGTATCAGTTAAAGGCTAATTTCCTATTCACTTCTCCCACAGTACCCCCTGGAAAACTGTGTTCTAGTTTCTGGCTCTATGAATTTCCTTATATTAATTATATTATATCACTGAGATAACACTCACTGTTCTTTATTATCTGGCTTATTTCACAAAACATGATGTCTTCAAGCTTCATCCAGATTGTTGCATGCACTAGAACTTCGTAGTTTTTTATGGCAGGACAGTATGACATTGCATGTATATCCCACATTTGTTCATCCATTCAATCCATTCATCTGTTGCTGGACACTGGGGTTGCTTCCATCTTTTGGCAATTGTGAATAATGCCCCTAATAACAATGGTGTGCAAATATCTTTTTGAGTCCCTGCTTTCAATAGTTTGGGGTATATACTTAGAAGTAGGATTGCAGGGACATATGACTAATCTAATCTTTCTGAGAATCTGCCATACTCTTTTATACAGCAGCTGAAATATTTTACATTCCCACCAAAAAGGAATGCATTTTCCTATTTATCCACATCTTCTGCAACACATGTTCCTTTCTTTTTGTTAATAGGAACCATTCTAGTGGTTGTGAAATGATATCTCATTGTGGCATTGATTAAATTTCCCTAATGACTAATGATGTTGACCATCTTATCATGTGCTTCTTACCTATTTTTATATCTTATTTGGAGAAATTTTGATTCAAGTGTTTTGCCCATTTTCTAATCATTTGTCTCTTTCTTTTTGAGTTGCAGGATTTCCTTATATATTCTGAATATTAATCCTTATAGAATATGTGGTTTTCAGACCAATGTGGATTTTACCCCATTATATAGGTTGTCTTTCTACTTTCATCCCACAGGACTCAAAATATTTGGGTATTGCTATATCTCCATTACACAATATCCTAAGTAAAGATCACTTTCCAGAGAGGAATGGTAGACTCATCATCTGCTTTGATTATATTAGAGAATATTTTGAGTAGAACTATTGTTGACTGCCCAACGTTTGGCTCCTTGGGGCACCATGTTATATTAACCATGTGTCCATCTCTATGTCAGTCCAACTCTTCTTGCTTCCCCAATGTGCTTTCCCTTCATTATATAATTATGTCTGCCTGTCCCTGATGGGTTAACACTAGCAGCTAGGTTTATTTTCAAGGCCCTATCATTACCAGGCAGTGTACATCTGCATCAACTCTGTATATAAAATCCCAGTAGTTATAACATTTAAACCTTATTTGGTAGGAGCCATCACTTCCAGTTTCAAGAAATCACCATAGTTGTGTTTTCACCATCTTCTAACATCCTTGCCAATGCCTTAAAT
>JAQZBX010101156.1:0-11286 GCA_029593785.1 Cabassous unicinctus
GGGGGGGGGGGGGGGTGGCTCCTGGATAGCCTGGTTACAGGCTGGGGATTGGGGGAAAGCAGTGTGGGAATAGTGACCCAGGCAGGAGTATGGCAGCATTATTTGTCTTTTTAATGGAAGAAAGGCTTTATGACTGTAGAAGGGAGATAAATTTGCAGTTGCAATAATAATAATAACAATACCAAGTTTAACATTTATTAAGCATTTACTATGTGCCTGCAAGGATTTTTTTTATTTAATTCTCCTAACATCCCTATGAAAATCACTAATATGATCTCATTTCAGAAAAGGAAATGAACTCAGAAAGAGACTAAATGGCTTCTCAAAAGATCACACTGGAGAAAAGGATGTGGCTCAAGCAGTTGGGCACCTGCCTACCACGTGGGAGGTCCCGGGTTCGGTTCCCAGTGACTCCTAAAGAAGACGAGCAAGACAGCAAGCTGGCACAACAGGCTGGTGCAGCGAGCTGACCCAACGAGGAGACATAATGAGAGTCACAACAAGCAGGGAGTGGATGTGGCTCAAGTGATTGGGTGCCTCCCTCCTACATGGGAGGTCCTGGGTTTAGTTCCCAGTGCCTCCTAAAAAAAAAACAACAAAAAAAATGATGAACAGACACAGAGAGCAGACAGAGAGCACAAACAGCAAGGGGGCGGGGGAAGAAATAAATAATAAAATAAATCTTTAAAAAAATAGATCACACTGTTAATAAGTGATAAAGCTGGGATTTGAATCCACATGTCGGATGCAGAGTCTGATTTCTTAATTTCTACTCTGTGCTACAGCCTCCCTGGTACTAAAGGCCTTAAGAGATTAAATGTTCAGGATCCACATAGTCTTTGGCTGGAGATCATGAGGCACACAAGCAATGGAGTTGAGGGAGGAAGGTGAGTTATGACTGTATTAGTCAGATATTAGTCAGAGGCTAGGATATGTTGCAGTAACAACAACAACAACAAAAACCCTGAAATTTCAGTGCCTTTAAAAAGTCAATGTTTATTTCCTGCTGCTACGAAATCCATCACAGACACTCTTAGGTGGGCTGCTTTCCTGGGTAGCACTCTTCCAAGTTGGGTCAGACCCAGGTCCACTAATGGTTCTACTCTTCTCTGGAGCCTTGGAGAATTGTCTGCACCCTGCCAAGTGACTGGAGAAGACTGAGAGCAAGTGGGGGATTTCACCAGTTATTTTAGGGGCCTAGCCTGGGAGTTGAAGGAACGATCCCATATCAATGCAAAGGAGATGGAAAAGAGTCCTTCCTGGGTTTGGGGGAAGAAATGAGAGGATGGTAAACACCAGAATTGTCTCTGACACAGAAACATTTTTTTCCCTTTTCATCCATAAAAGAATGAACTTTGTGATCTCTAGACATGATCTCTAAACCCTTTTGATTGCTCACCCCTAATGGTAAAATCCTTTAGGCCTGTACCCAAAGAGTTGTGCATTTATATAGAAATCAGATGCATGTACTTAAGCCAATCCATATATTAAACATTTGATTGTACTTGATTAATTTATTTTTAAATAAAGAAATAAATATAAAGAGAAGTTACAATATTGTCTGTTTCCATTGCAATAGATTGTGTCAATAACATTGGAATTTTTATGTCCCCACTCCAGAGACTCCTGCTCCATAGTTTTGAGAGCTGCCTAGAGAGGAGGTAGTTTTCCATGTCAGAAACAAACTTTCCTGGGTCACAGGGACTTCCCTGATATGTCCCAGCATGGTGAACAGGAATGGGCAGAGAGCAGAGAGTGGGCACGCTATGAACCGTTCCATGTCTCTACCTGTGGAAGATTCCATCCTGTTCTTCCTTCCCTGTGCCCAGATCTCCAACTAAGGTGGCAGGGACTAACTGACCACCTGAAACTACCCCAGCTCTAAGGTTCTGCACTTCCAAGAACATGTGGGGAAAAGCTACAGTAAAGGAGGATGGAAAAACAGGGACAACTGGCAGTTGTGTGGCAGTCTGAGGGCTGCCTTGATTCATTGCTGCACAGATGTTCCAATATCAGAGGGGAAGGGCCAGGGTAATGCAGTTTGAAATTTGAACTATAGGTAATATATGGCCTGGGTGTGTGAGCCAGTATGAAATTCAAACAGACAAATCTGAGAGCATAAAAGACTAATAATAGTAATAACTAACATTATGGAGTGCTTACCATTTGCTAACTCCTGTTTTAAGTACTTTACCTGCATTGATACATGACAATCCTTTGAGGGAGACATTATTAACTCCAGTTTTATAAGGAACGAAACTGAGGCACAGATAAGGTTAACAGAAGCATGTAGGGTTTTACTAATAATGCCTTGCTACTCAAAGTATGGCTCATGGACCAACCTCACCTGGATCTGTTGGAAATGTCGATTCTCAGGCCCCACCCAAACCCATTGAATCAGAGTCTCCATTAACAATATTCCCAGGAGGTTCAGGCACACATTAGAGCTTGAAAAAAACTGGCTTAGAGGGTACACCAATGTCTTGCGTAGCCCATAAGTGGCCTTTTTTTTTTCTTCAAAAGATAGTGGCTTGCCTGCACTGAAGTTAGGCATCTGCTGAGCTAAGTTCCTCTTCTATATGTCCTAGAAGTGATATTAGCCAATCCCAAAGGGAAAATGTTAGGCTAGGGTGGACAGATTTGCTATTATAGAAAAATCACATTTCCAAAAGGGAAGAGCTCATGAAATTGCCATATAGAGATGTTTGATTGGTTTCTTTCTCTTTCCCATGGCCCTAAAGCAACAGTGGTTAGGAATGAGACTCCAACATCCATCTGCCTCATTCTACTTCATATCTGGTTCCGTTCTACTCCAGATCGCCCACTTATTGTAACAAGCCATCAGCCTGTCTAAACCTCAGTGTCTTCATGTATAAAATAGGGACAACTTCCCTCTCTCTCTGGCTGTCTTGAGGGTTAAATGAGCTAATCCATGTGAGATACTCAGTGGTGTGTGGAAAACATTGTTAACACTCAATACATGAAATCTTAACTATGATGAGGAATCAATATAGGCAAACCTAGTTAGGTTTTATAAGCCTGACTCTGAAACTTTCTAAGTGTCCTGGAATTTGCTATGTGTAACTAAATCTCAAGACAGATTGAATGACCAATTACTTCAATAATTGTTTAAAAAAAAAGATTATGTTGAAGTTAAAGACCCTATATTCCCCATTTCAATAAACTGTGTTGCATAAATGAGCAACCAAATACTGAAAACCAAATATCTCCACTTTGGAAGGGGATATTAAGAGCAGTTCTATCTTCTGGATGATTCAGAATTGATTTGAATTGTTTTTCTCTGTATTGTTTCATTCTGTCCTTTCTAAAGGTAATCTGATAAAGTTTGTATGTTAAATTATTTTACAATGGAAAAATGTTTACTATTCCATAAAATACTAGGTACATATGATTTTTTCCCCCAAACTACAAATGTCAATAACAAAATTAAGTAAAAGGGAAGGAAAATCCAGGGTAGTTGACCAATAAAATAAAATGGTGTTATCAATGACACTAAATACTTTTCCTTTTCTGTTAATAATTACATACACCACTGCATCCAGAATCGTTTAAATTTATCTGTGCGTGTCTCAACAGCAATTCATACAACATCCACTCCAGAACTATTTTACTGAATCAGTATAATTCTTAAGCAAAGTTTTGTTCATTTTGAGCCCCAGGAAAACCCACTAATAACAAATAGGAGCAACTGATTTTGAATGACCAGCTATCTCCAATTGGACCCATAGTGTGGAAAGTACACAGTCCTGGACCTACCACTATTAACCCTGTGACCTCACACTACTCACTTAACCTCTCTGGACCTTGGATTCCACATCTTTAAAATAAGGATTCAAATGCCTGGCCCAACTACCTCATCACCCTCCCCTCATGGTGAGGAGTAAATGAAAGTGCTTCATAAGTTCTAAACTAAAGGCATATGTAAGATTTGGTCAACTAATATTTGTTGTACCTCTTTTCTTTTGGTCAGATGTGGAGAGGGAAATGAAAAGTATTTTCTTTGCTCTCATGGAACACGAAGAGAACAGGTTCCATTAATTCTCCTTTCCTAACCATTAAAAACCTACCTGTGTGTGTGTATGTCATGATTTGGGGGGAGGGGGTGAAGAGGCTAGGAGTGTCAGCAGGAGGCACAGACACAAACATAAACCCACTGAGATAATATCATCAGGAATCTTGGTATTGGCGCCAACTAGCTGTGGGACCTTGTGTAAGTCATGAACCTTCTCAAGGCCTTAATATCTTTGTCTCTGAGTGAACAAATTGGACTAGATCATCTCTGGGGCCTCCTCCACTTTCGATGATCTGTGATGCTCCCTCCAGTCAGGCTTGACAAAGTGATCACCTCCCCTACACAACAATGAATCAAAAAGCTGTGTGTCCACAACCTTGTAATATAGGGCTACTGTTTCCTAGGGCAAAGTGGTCCTTTAGGGTGCCATAATGTACCAGGAATGGTGGCAGAGGAAATGTCATAAAGGGAAAAAGGAAAAGGGAAGATGAGCCTCCAGGATGTCACACATACTACTGAAAATATTTGTATCATGACTTGTAGTTTTCAAAGTACTTTTACAAAATATCTACTACATTGGCATCTCCATGAAGGTGAGACCATGGTATTTACTGCCATATCCCATGCCTGTCCTAGTCTGTGCCTGGCACATAGGCTCAGCACATGCTCCTTGCAAAAATGGATAATTGAAAGATCTTATTTCATGTAGTGAGATAGGTGGGCTTATTTTCTGCATATCACAGATGAGAAAACTGAAATTCAGAAACGGTAGGTGATTTTCTAAGGTCACTTGTCTATTAAGCAGATGAACTGTGATTTGATTACATCTTCCATCTCTAAAACTTGTGTTTGTCCCCTTTGACATAATCAACTGTGTGGTAGATTATAAAGAAATGGCTACAAATTATTTGCAGCTCCTCCCTTCAAGAGGTCAAGTCTTTTTCTCCAGTTCCCTGAATCCCAAGCTTGGCCACATGACTTGCTTTGGCCAATGTGACACTGGCAAATCTGTTGCAGGCAGAGGTTTGAAAAATCGTGTGCACTAGGATTTGCTCTTTCTTACTTCTGGGACACTTTCTGCCACCATGTAAAGAAGCCCAGATTGGCCTACTGGATAATGAGAGGCCAGGTGAAAAGATATGCCCCAGCAATTCCAACTGCCCCAGCTGTCCCTGCTGCACTCGATATTTGAGTGAGGCCATCCTAGACTATCCAGTACTAGCTGAGCTAGCCCAGAGCAGAAGCCACAGAATCTTGAGCAAATAAACGATTGTTGCTTTAAGCCATTAACTTTTAGGGTGGTTTGTTACATACCAAAAGCTAACTGATACAAAGAGCATCGTTCCACAATCAGTGCTTCTGGTGTTTCACAGTTGAAACAGCTGAATCTGGAAGTGCCCTTCTTCCTCACACAACCTCATTCCTCATGTAAACACGTGTGCACACAGTAGAACACACACAAATGTCCACGGGTACTTATGCATCTTTAGACTTAACAACCTGGGGGTGGGTGGAAAGGGCACTGGCTTTAATAAAAGTTTCTTTTAAGCATGTGGATTGGCCTAAAGAAGAATAAGAAGGCAAATGTTCTCACCTGGGAAGTCTGGATCCCTGCACTAGCCAAGTGACCACTATCAGACCCCAGGCTTGAGCAGCAGTCCACAGTATCACAGCAACCACCCACAACCTGCTGTCAGTGAGTTAAGTTGAGGCATTTCACCCAGGCTTGCAGGCATAAAGGACATAATTCACCACCTGAGTAAGCCTGAAATGTATGTGCACACGGATATCCACTGACTGGCCAAAAGTAGATAGTTACTCAATGTTCAAGGTTACAGCAAAGAATGCCCTTTCTTTCCAGTGCCTGGTGTCACTCAAAGGTTACAGCAAAGAATGCCATCTCTTCCCAGTGCCTGGCGTTGCTCAGATTGCCACCACCAGGTCCTGCCTGGATTTTCAAGGAGACATTGGCAGCTGCCAACTGGCCAGAGCCCGAGCTTACAGCTGCTGCTGCTGCCACCTTCCCAGGGTCTGCCACTCAGGCCATTTCTAAGCTCTGGTCACAGTTACAGAACATCTGCATTTAACCAATCACGAGGAGCCTGTTAACTCACCCAGTGTGACAACAGAGGTGATAAAACTGCTGGGGTGAAAAAATAAAACACAACCCAAAGTGTCAAAGCTTGACAGAGTTGCTGACCTACAAAGAAATAACAGAGCCATATGAGGGGCCTGAGAGCCCAAGAACCTCTCACGTGGTAGGCACTCAATAAGTATGTGTTGAATGAATTTGCTGAATGAATGAATACAAAGCAGCCCTGCATCAGCAGCAGAGCTTCATACCTGTCCTCTGTTCTTATACAATGCAAATGCCTTTGGCCCTCCTTGTTGAAACTTGGCTTTCCTTCCCAGCCCAACTCTGACCCTGAAAGAGGCCACTCAAGGCCACATCTGAACGGTCAGCACAAAGGCTTTCTGATTACATGGGAAACTGATATGTGGACCATCAGCTTTCCCTTCAAGTAACTTTGGCCCAGAAGAGATCAAATAAATTTGTTTTCTCCATCTCATCTAAATCGCTTGGCAGAAACAACTTCTCATGCGAAGGCAGGAATTAACTTACAATTCCCTGCCTCAAAATAAAGGGTGACTTATGTGTTTATTTATTTATGCCTCATCTCCCTGCACAAAGGGTTTATGACAGTAATGGGAAAATATCAAATGCAGCATTCTGTTTTCAAACTGAAAAGCATGGCGAAGAGGGAAGCTTTTTTTTTTTTTTTGATGCTTTCCTGGCCGTCTCTTTTGACCTACACTTGGCATTCTGTGTAATGTACATGTGCAAGAGATTGCAATGGTGGGAAGTTCATGTGGTGTCAGCCGAGCCCACGCAGGAGGAGGTGTACCCCTGGGCAAATCGGGGCCAAGACTCTGGCCAAATGAGGTCTTGAGATGGGAATGTCATTTCCAGAGAATGTGTGTTTTCTGGTTTTACAGGACAATTTGGGGAGGTGAAAGATTGTGTCATTACAAAAGCAATAGAGTTCATGGGAGGGGACAAGGAAGGAGGGGAGCGAGAGTAGTATTTGCCAATTTATCAAGCTCTAAGTCCCTGCGTCTCTTCTTTGTACAATCAGGAGTCATCGGCAGCATCTAAGGAAATATTTGTGCTTCCCAATATTTTCTGTTCAATAACTGTACATTTGTAAGTTATCTACAACTCCCCTGGAAGAAGGATAGGTGGGGCAGATGACCCCGGGCAGGGCTGATTATCAAAATCGGCTTAAGGAGGTTGCCTAGGTGGTTGAAAATAATAGGGGGCGGATGTGGCTCAAATGGTTGGGCGTCCGTCTGCCATATGGAGGGACCTGGATTCGATCCCCGGAACCATCCGGTAAAATAAAAATATATATATATAGAAGGCGCATGGGCTGCCAGGATCTGTGTGCCGGTGAGCCGCCAGGCCCCGGGAGCCATGCAGCAAGATGATGACGTAACAGGAGAGAGATGCAAGGGAGAGACAAGACGAGATCCTCTGAAAACCAGGAACCGAGGTGGTGCTGGTGGCAGAACACCTCTCTCTCCCCTACATCGGAGGTCTCCAGGATCGAATCCTGGTGAAGACTGGAGGAGGAGGATGAGAGAGATGGCAGGAAACAGACACAGAGAATTGCCCAGCGAATGGACACAAAACAGCAAATGGGGAAGGGAGGGGGTTTAAAATGGATAAAGTAAATAAATAAATCTTTTTAAAAAAAAAAGAAAAGAAAATAATAAACTGGACCCTAGCCATGACAGGAGGGAAGAGGGGCCAGAAAATGCATGCAGATAGCACTCAGCCAGGGACAGGTTCAGAATTCCAGACCCAAACTGCCCCAAAGTGAGGCTTGTTTTGAATCGGTTTGCTTTTTTCCTATTTTGTTATGCAAAAAATATTCTAACAGAGAAAAGTTGAAGGAATTTTACAGTGAACACCCATTTAGCCAACACCTAGATTCTACAATTAACGTTTTGCTATGGTTGTTTTACCACGTATCTATCCTTCTATCCATCGCTTTACCCATTCATCAGCCCATCTTAATTTGGGGTGCATTTTGAAATGCGTGGCAGACATCAGTTCACTTCCTCTTGTCCCCACATATGTCTGCATGTGAATCATTAACTAGAGTTCAATATTTGTTTACAGTTGCTTTTTTCTTTTGAGGTTAAATTTATATACAGTGAAATACAGACACATCTTAAATGTACATTTGATCAATTCTGAAAAGGCATAAAAATGTGCAACCCAAACCCCTATCAAGATAAAGAACGTGATCACTACACAGGATTTTCTCTCTTGTCCCTTTCCAGTAAATACCTGCCCCTAAACCTCAGTGGCAACCATTGTTCTGTTTTTTTCCACCATAGATTGGTTTTCTCTGTTCTAGAATGTCATATAAATGGAATCATACTGCCTCCACTTTTGTGCAAGATTTCTTTCACACAACAAAACATTTTTACAATGCTGCTGTGTATATCCGTATTGCGTTCCTTTTTGCTGCTGAGTAGTATTCCATTGTACAAATATATTGCAATTTGTTTATCCATTCACCTGTGGATGGACATTTGGGCTGTTTCCAATTTTTTAGTTATCATGAATAATTCTGAATTGATGAAATATATGAGTTGACAGTTCTAAGTGTCACCCTGTCTCCTATTCTATGTGCAAATGTCATGGGGCTAAACCTCTCAAGTGGTTTACCCTAGTAAGTGGCAGAATTTAAGGTTGATATCCTAAAACAACTTACAACAAAGTTAATATGGCTCACATTTCAACAACGTATATGAATTTTATGGCTTCATAAAAGTAAGAGACAAAAATGAGAAGTAATTTACATAAAGGGCAATAACTAGTATTCCTTAATGTCACCTGGGATGGGAAAGGGTGTGCAGCTAGAGTAGACATCTTTCTGGTCTCTGATTACTGTTCTCACCAGATGAAAGAATTACCCACCCACTGCTTTATTTCTCACTCCCTTCACCAAGATGAGTTTTAGGAGAGTAAGCAGCCACCCTTAAAGCTAAGCTGAAACTCAAGACATTGGTGTCCATGAAGTTCCAGTTCTCCATATACTGGTAGAAGAAACTGCTTCTGTCTTCTCAGAAAAAAAATACACTAAATACCTTTATGGTCTCCATACCCTTAGGTCCCACTCTCTCCTCTACCTACTGCAATCCCACTGCCAATCTCAGTACAGAGGCAAATAAGCACTGAGGTGAGCACTGAGAAGTTTCCATTGGATTTGACATCCATTGATGATGCTACTGAGGGCAGTTTCAGTGAAGTAATGAGAGTCGGGAGGAGTTTAATACAGTCAGATAGAAACTGAGGGAACTGAGTCAAGAACAGGAAGAGAGGTCCTAAGAAAAATAAAGAAGGTACAGAAAAAGAAGTTTCTGGAAACAAACTGCACCCACTTTAAAAGTTCATCTAAAGCCAACTCAGTTTAGTCCCCAACTCAGGTCTCAGGACTCTTGTCTCTTCACTTCTCTCTGAGTAAGGGGTCCATCACCCTCCCCAGACACCTCTCAGCCTCAGAAGGGCACTGCCCTTTTCTGCAGCAGCCTGGTGCTAGAGTGTCCTCCTTTGGTCCCCAGCCAAGAAAGGCACTGGCTTAGCTGGCTGTCAATGCTTGGCGGGCATCATCTTTCTCCTCTGAGGTCAATAATTCTCTGGCCTCTGGAAGTCTTCTATTCCCTCCTTACCCCTTAAGTCTGTTTTGTTCTAGTTGCCCAAAGAGAGTTCACTTTCCAAATGCCAAAGCTGCTTCTGGCCTCAAGTGAAGTTCCCCTTCCTGAGCTATCAGCTCAGGCTTGACAACAGCTCCAGACTTTAATGGCAGCGGTTCCGTATTCCCTAGAATCCATGAGGCTGCCCTCAATCGGTTTACTAGCACTATCCCTAACCTCCTGCATCTCTTCCCATGAAAACACCAGTGCCTCCTCTTGGGCTTCCTGCTCAATTCTACTTTCCAGGTAACAGGAAATATCTGGATCTCAGTTCATCTGGGAAGATATGATTAGCACAACATAACCTAATAAATGAACAACAGGTAATCTCCCACCCATGATCTCCCTGGTGACCCATTCAAGTTTCCCGACCACTGCCATGTACAATGCCAATCCACATACCCATAGATGAGTAAACTCTCACAGTCCTCAGATATCAGGCCTACAGTAACAAAATGCTTTAAACACACCATGACAACAGCCACAGTTTCCACTAGGGGAAGAGGAGGACACAGGGACATCATTGTGAACACCACATATTATACTTTGATGTAATAAGATGATGTCTTCATACAATACAGGGGTATCATTTGATTTGTTCACCTATTTAAGTTTTTGTGTTTGTTTTTAATAGTTTTCTTTTCTCCTTGTGGCCGTTATCTACTATCAGCTCTGTTTGCTGCTATCATTGTACCTGTCCCCAACAGCTTTGGTCGCCCCACCTTCTCATTTGTTGTTTCTAATAAAATGTGTTAGAAAAAGTACATAGGCTCTGATGCATGACAATATATAAGTGGACACAGTGCCTGAAATATAGAGTTTGGAGCCTCAGAAATCTTTCCTGTCCATTAAAAGGGTACAGAATTACTCAGTCCACTGGCTCCCTGAAACAATAAGAATGCCTGCTGTCTGTTTAGGTCTTAAGGAGATAAATTTAAAAAAAGACACCTAGGAAAAATCAAGAGCCCAGCCCTCTACTCTTTATAGATATGAAGTCTGAGTTAATGCTACCTGTGGGTATAGAAAGTCCAAGCTGAGAAATTAACATAGAAACTGGACAGGACCTTGGAAACCCTAGGACCCTGGCAAAAGTAAATGTGAAATCACTCTGAAGGCCACATAGGACCCCCCACTGAGGGAACTAAAAGCTAAAGACAAACTCACAAGGAAAAATTGCAAGCTACACAAGGAAATGAATCACCATAAGGGATAGTTAGGAAATGCAATCAAGAGGAAGAATCCAGCCCTACCACTGGAAATAAGCAAAAAATCTGAAGAGAATATAAAGTAAAGATCATGAAAATGAATAAGGAGATAAGAGAAGTAATAGACACCATAATGAAATTAAAGGTTAGCATGAATAAAGACCAATCTGATTTGAAAAAAATAATAATAAAAACCTGTAAGAATGAAAAATACATAGTAATAGAAATGTAGAGCAAATTTAATCATTCAACAACAAAACCCAAGTGAGGTAACTTCTG
>JAQZBX010101157.1:0-11287 GCA_029593785.1 Cabassous unicinctus
ATATATATTAACACTATGATGTTGATTTGAAGCAAATATTGGGAGATGGAGTGTGTTTGTGAGGTTTATTAGTTAAATGTAAATTTTGTCTCTCAAAAATAAAAAAGTTTGATAAAAATGTGATAAAGGGCAAATTGTATTTCTGCTATTCTTTAATTCTTATATCTTGAAATCATATCTCTTTAAAAGATTTGCTTGATTCTGTTCTTGAAATATAATTAAAGCATTTGAGCAGTAGTGGTAGTCTTCCCAAACATTTTTTAGTATGTATGTGATTCCCTATTTGTTGAGTATCTATTATGATTTTAGTCTGGAGTCAGAAGTGAAACTTGTAGATGAGTGTCTAGTTGGTAATAAACACATATACACAAAAGAATTCAAATAACAGCACAAGGCTGTGCAGGATTAGTGGTTACAGACAAGAAGAATAGCATTGCATTAGGAATAGGAAAATACTCCTTGGTGTATATAGCATTGATGTCTCAGATATTTATTGAGCACCTATTAGCAGAACATAAAGCACATTACATAATAGGGAATGAATAATTATTTGTTGAATATTGTCAATGAATAACTTTTCGAGGAACTTACAGTTTTATGGGAGAAGAGAGTCATGAATTAATCATTACAACTCAGTGGCGAAAGTGCTCATATGTTGATGTTATAATGCTTTTCGGCATTTGTTGGGGGCAGGAAAGATTAGTAGAATTTATATTAGAAGAGGAAGGGATAGACTCAAAAGAAAGAGATTATGGGCCAAAAGCAGGGTCAGTAGCTATTAGTGGTAATATTCAGTACAGAAGTTCTTAACCTAGCGTCTGCTTTAGAGAATTCACCAACCCAACGGAATTGTGTTTTGCTCTTACAAGCGTTTTTCTGGGATAAGAGTCTATAGTAGCTTTCATTAGATTCTTTACTATAGATACATGACCCAAAAAAGATGGAAACCAAGGACTTACGACTGCAGTACAGTCTGCTATTGAGTCGGCATGCTCCCAGAGGACTATCTTCCTTAGCATAGATAAACCTTTCATTCCTTCCCATAACTTAAAGAACAATATACTTGGAGATTTTTCTGCACTCCCCTAACCCTAGAGGTTTCTGGACAGGTTCTTTGCTTGTATTCAGTCTCTCTCTCTGCCTCTCTCTCTCTGTTTTGAAAAGTGAAGCTTGTTTTTTTGGATCAAAGGTAGTTGAAATTTTGGGAATGAAGAGTCCAAAATTGATAGTGAAAGTTGCTGAGTTCTTTTTACTTGTTTCTTGAGTGAAATGACCCTTCTCTGTCCCATACCTCTCTATCTCTGTATCCAACTCAGCAATTAATTCTCTACACAACCTTATCTGAGGTACTTGGGTGAATTTGCTGGCTTTCTGCCATATCACTGCTATGGCACCGTGACTTGTGGCTGCTTGCTTATGCAGAAAGGATCACTTGCAAACCTAGTACCTACAAAACTGATTAAAAACGCTAGTTAATGCAAGGCAATTATGTGTTCCCATGTTTTCCTTTGACTGCGTAGGAAATCATTGATCACATAAAAACTTACTAGTAATTATAAATCACATAAGTCACTTATGAATTTCATTTGAAACCAGATGGTTTCAGATAGAAGGATCAGTAGTTTCCATGGCTGTCTGTTTTTCTTTAATATTGTACTATCTAAAGCCTTGGATTTTTCTATCCACACACTGTAAATGCATGTATTTTTTTCTGTTATTGAATGAACGATTCTTTTGAATCCCAACATTCAAGGAATATGAGAGAATGACTTTTAAAAATGGTATTTACTAAATGAGGATGCCTGAGTGTCACTAAAAAACAATGTTTAGTGTTCTATATGATTCTGTACTAGTATATATCCTATTGTATTCATTCTAAGCATTAGTGATTTTAAGATACACCTTCAATTTAGTAACAGCTTTTGGAGGCTAAAGAAACACTGTCACATTAAATAGAACTGTCAGTTACAAGATGCATCTAAATTTATGAAATGATGAAAGAATCAAGGAAATGTGAAAGCTTGAGGGTCGGTGAATGGTAATCATTAAAAGTCTTGACTCTGTAATTTGTGATAACCTGGACTTAATTTCCAGTTCTGTCATTGAACCTTGGCTAAGTGATATTCTCATTGTGCCTCAGCTTCTTCACCTGTAAAAATTGCCATTGTAACATTCATTTCACATCATTATTACAAGAATTAAAATACTGTGCCTGGTAATCAAATGCGGTGGTGGGTGGTAGGGGTAGATGTGATTGTAGTAGTAGTTATTGACAGTATTATCAGAGGAAGGAACTTGATATAAAAAAACTTGAATCTTAAACAGAAATGTCTACTAATGTGTAATCTAATTAAGAAGTATAATTAAGTCTCTTAGCCAGTGAATAAATTGTGGAGATACTTTTTTAGTTTTGTTTCATGAGTACTTTTCCCTTGGGCATCCCATATTTCCTATTCTAAATTTAGTGGAGTCGTATGATCTTTAACCCTAACAGGCAGATTTGTTTAAAAATGGGTTGCTTTGTAAATGGTTTTCTTCATTGTGAACAAAGAAGATTGTTAATAAAAATTTGTTTTCAAAATAAAACCAATTGAAGCCTTCTGCTTTTTGATGCAGCAGTATTCTAAACTGACTCTGCCCAAGGGAGTTACATTGTGGCCAGAAGAAACTATTGCCATTTAGTAGCCCATCTAACCTGCAGTGAGTTAGGTAAGGGCTTGAATTGTTTCCATCTTCCCTAATGGTGTGTAAATTAAAGACATAAAGGCCACATGTGGGATTGCCTGTATATTGAATAAAGAATTGCTATATAGCTCTTGTACTATAGGTGGGATCTTGTATAAAAGAATTGCATCCTGCTTTCTGACAAAACATGTCATTTCATTGAATAATCTTAGCAATTATTGTGTTTCATCAATTCCAAAATGTACATTTCCCCCCATATTTTTATAGCTCTGAAATCAGTATACTCGTTATAATCAATGGTGTTTTACAATTGGCCAGATGGCAGTTTTGATATTGTTTTCATTTGTCTGCGCATGCATGAACTTGGTCATAGTTGTTTGTACTGTTGTCACTTCAGTTGAATTATGTGCATTGTTGGTTTTTGATGAGTTGGGTTCAATTGCCATTTAATAAATGTCTTCAAAATTGCCTTGTGATTTGACATTGAAACCCAATGTGCACAGATAGTCATGGAAACAGAAGTAGGGCCCAACTTAGATATGAGTAAAGCAAACAATTGTTATTGAGGAAATGACTGCAATTCCTCATTTTCTTATAAAGCCATAACCAAGTGCTTTACTATACCTATAAAAGGAAAATTCCATAAATGTATGAAGCTACGTTTTGTTTTTGTTATTGAGATACTTGACAAAGATTTGCCTGTCACATGCCAAGCAAGAAAAAGTCAGCATAAAACTTGCAAGATGGGCCTCAGTGGCTTGGAAGAATATCCCTGAGGCACTCTTAAGAAATGCTGCAACCCAACATTCTTGATGACACAAGAAATTGAAGTATACAGAAGTGTGATTTGATTTGAATTTGAAGTAATTCAGCAGCATGAGGAAGTTTTTAGGAACACACCAGTTAATTTGTTTTGCTTACGTTTTTTTTTTACATGTGATACATGATACAAGATACGAGAGTGATAACATGATAAACATATATGCCTAAAGTTAGAATTCTTTCAGCAAGTATAAAGTAAAAATTGTAAGTGATAAGCAAACATTTTGCTTCATGACATTTTAATTTTTAATGGTATAGCTCAATGATTATTGATTGAGCGACTTACTAAGTTAATTTCTTATTGAAGCTATAAAAGTAATTCTTGATGTAATTATTGCAGGTGTCTAATGGATAAAAACTTTGTCAGGATTGGGAAATGGTTTGTTCGACCCTATGAAAAGGATGAAAAGCCTGTCAACAAAAGGTGAGTCTTTAGAATGCTGTTGGTTTTTTATTTATTTTCTTTCACCACAGCTATCTTATTTATTTCCTATAAATAATGTTGGTAGTTCAGATGTACTAACGCAGATTCTTGGGTCATAGTATTATTTAATACTGTATTATTAAATTTTTATTGACTATTAAAAATTGGACTAGAAAAATGATTGGCAGTATACCCATGTTTAAGCCACTTATTACCACACTATTTGAAATTGAGATGCTATGTTTTATTTTGTTGTTTAATTATCATTCCTCATCTTTCTTCTTTGAAGTTTTGTAGGGCATAACTTTTAACAATCAAGTGCATTAAAATGATTATAGTTTTTATAGAATTGATTGATGCTTCTTTCAGAAGTTTAGCACATTCTTGGCTAATGTGAAACCAAGACTGTGAATTAGTTCTCTAAGCAAACCTAACTAGGTAGCAATCATTTATAATATTCATGTCTTATTGAGGACCACACATGAAACTTTAGTTCAATGAAAACCAGAGTCAAAAAAACAAAGCCCTCAAAATCTAATACTTGCCTCACTTTTCTCTACATACAGCATAGACTTAATTGTAATCACAAGTTGATGATTATTTCATTTTGGAAGAGAGGGATGCATGATGGTAATTCCATTTTACTGATAAGTTTACTTGTCCCAACATAAGGATCCCAGCCATAATGGCAAATAAGAATTTTTGAAGTCTTATATGGTAGTTCTTAAGGTCAGAGCTTTTAGCTAGTTGCGAGGATTTCAGCTGACAACTCCTATTCCGTTTCAAACCTTTGCTTTCTTAGTTTCTACCAGAGATTTAATTGTCAGCCTTCTCCCCAACCTATATGTGTTAAGGCTTTGATGAGATGGTTGTGGAATTAATTAGAAAATTAATGAAACCTAATTTATGAAAATTGGGATTTTTTTTCAAATCAGGTAAATTAGGGATTAACAATTTTCTTTATCAAATAATTCACCATGAACATATTTAAAATATTTTCTTTTTAGCATATTTTAAATCCTTTAGAATTTATTAAAAATGCATTTAATGGAACTTAGGTATTATATATATCAATGTTTACTTGAAGAATATACTGTTTTTAGAAAGGTAACAAAGTATATGGGTGATTCTGTTTACAGATATTTTGTTTCATTTATACGGATTTGGCCTAACTAATGAGTGTATACCATGGCTCTGTTTTTGTTTTTTGTTTTTTTTTTAATCTCTAGTGTTTCCCGTAATTTTAAAGAGGACTTAGATTTTCTGAAAATGTTTTGACTTTTATGTTTATGAATCCAAGTGGTTGGATACAGAGTTGCTTTAGCACAGTGATCGTCTTTACCATTCTTAGTATGCCTCTCTGTGCTTAGCACGCAGTCTCCCAGCTGGGCACTAAAGAATTAACTGAATCAGTTTTAAAACTTTTAAAAAATGAATTAATTAATTTTATTAGATTAGTTGTGGTTTTACAAAAAGGTCATGCAGAAACATAAAACTTTTGATCATTAGATATAGATGTCTGTGTGATAATTTGACAGGAAATTGTGGATGAAGCAGGGATGTGGGAATAAAACAGGGATTGAATAAGTAGTAATTAATATCTTAATAGTGTAAATAATGTAAAAAAGTCAAATGTCTATCAGTCTATTTTATATAGAGCTGTAGTTTTCACACTTCATTTTAGACCCAAAGGTTATAATAATTTTAAGGTCAGCCAGATGTAAAGAATACATGCAATATATATGGATATTTAATTTGTATAGCTTGGAGGCTGTTTATCTTTTTTAGATTTTATATTCATGATTGTGTGTGGAACTTTGTTTCCTTGTAGTGCAATATTGTTAAAGATTCTGAAAAAATATCTCAGAAGAGGGTGTTAACAATTAGAAAATTTCTTCACCAAAGATGAATTTTAAAAGCTGGCATTTGCTATAATAAAACTCTATTAGGTATGTGGAAATGGATAGAGTTGATGGTAACACATTATAGTGACTAGCAGCTGGTTTATAAATGGGAAAGGGTAGTCTAGGGATGTAAATGTCATTTTTTTTTTTTTTAAAGATTTATTTATTTATTTATTTATCCCCCCTTTGCTGTTTGTGTTTGCTGTGTCCATTTGCTGTGTGTTTTTTCTGTGTCTACTTATCTCCCCCTTGCTGTGAGGTCTTGCTGCATCAGCCCACCGCGCGGCGCAGGCCGGCCTGCCCTCACAAGGAGGCCCCGGGAAGTGAACCCGGGCCTCCCATATGGTAAACCGGAGCTCTATTGATTGAGCCACACCCACTTCACGTAAATGTCAATTGAAAGAATGCTAGAGAATAATCTAGGGACTGAATAACATGGTGAACCCAGAGGTGGATGAGAATTGTAATTAATAGTACAAATGCAAGAATGTCCTTCTGTGAACTAGAACTGATGTATGTCACTATTGCAGGGAGCTGGGAATATGTAGAAGCATGGGAAAAATAAAATTAATGTAACCTATAGACTATAGTTAACAACAATACTGTAATATTCTTAAATCACTGCCAAAGATGTACTGTGTTAATAATAGGGGTATATGGAAAAAATATGTCAAATGTACGCTATGGACCATACTTAGTGGTGATAGTCTGATGATATTATCTCATAATCTGTAACAAATGTTCCGCAACGGTGTGGTATGTTGGTGAAGGGTTGTTGTATGGGAATTCTACACATGTGCATGATTGTTTTGTAAGTTCACAACTTCTATAATAAAAATATATTAAACAAAACAAAACAAAACAAAAACTGTGAGGTGAGGTGTTCTTTTCCACTTTTATTCTCTGAGTGGAAAATAGAGGCTTTAGATAAATATTGAAATAGGATCTCAGTAGTTAAGTCATTTTGGATGGACAGAGTGATACTGTGGGCAGTGAAAATTAAGAGTAAGAAAATTTGGGCTCACATCCCATTCTTCTTACAAGTTACTTGATTTGGGGCAAATTTAGTTTTTCTGAGCTGAAACTTTCTTGGTTTTTGCTGTTAAGAGTTAGTAACTACTTACTGTCTTAGAGAGTTATTGTCAAAATAAAAGATAATTTATGTGGCAGTTTTTAATTTTGTTGAATAAAATGAATTAAATGAATTTTCCTTGAGTGTAATTATTTTTTTGTGCCTTTAAGTTTTGTGAACAACAAAAAGGAAAGTTTGCTGCCCAGTTCCAAATAAATTATATGTACAACTTAATAGTTTAAGAATGCTCTTATTTGAAGGCATTAGATACAGATAAAAGGAGTGTACTTTAATTTTTCCCCAAAACCACTTTTTTATAGAATATTTTATGTATAAAGAATGTAACACTGGTATATAAAGATATTTTTGTTGAATAGATTAAAATACTTTTAACTCCCACCCTCCCTCCCTCCCTTTTTTCCTTCCTCCCTTTCTTCCTTTTTCTCTTTCTTCCTCTTTTCCTTCCTTCCTCCCTTCTTCTCTCCCTTCCTGTAACAAATGAATATATTGATTAATGAGTTCCACCTGCTGGACTGATAGCATATGATTTCTTGTGCTAAAATTTTTCTCCATATTGATAGTAAAACTAAATCATTTGATCACGGACTCTGTTTGATGTGAGGTGATATTCAAGAACATCTTAGAAGAGTTATCTATGTAGCTCTCCAACTCCATATGCATTATTAGTTTTTTCTGTCTTGACTTTTTTGTTGTTGTTGTTGTTGTTATTCATATCCTTGAGAAAATAATACATAGGAAAGAGAGCTTTGAGTTTGTCTTAAAGAGTTGTCACAACTAGATCCAGACATACAAAATTTCTGGTTTCTAAGGTCCACATTGAACTTGAGAAAATCTTTGCTTCCAGAATATGGTTAAAAACAAGCCAGTGAAAAATATATACTTTAAAAATAATGTACCTTCTCCTTCTTTCAGAGTGGGAAATGAGACAGAATGGGACAAAGGTATGCAAGTCAAAGAAACAAAAATTATTCTGGAACGACATAGAGATACTATGAGAAGAACAAAGATGGGGGCCAGAATGTGCAGAATTCTGGAGAAAAATAAAAGATGAAATTAAAAAACAGTGAATTCCTAAAAATAACAAAAGTCCTAACTGATTCTTCATTGTACACAACATAATACTAAAATGTTAGAATTGAGAAAACAGAGCATAATACAGGAAATATGCGGGAAAACACCTGTTAGAGTGAATCCAGTGACTATAAAGTGTTAAATTAGAGGGACTCTGTCATCCAGGATCACACTGTTATTGTGACAACTTAAATTAACAAAAACAAACAAACAAACAAAAATAATGTAGACATTATTCTAGTCATGGAGGTTATTTCTGTTGGAAAGGTGTTTGTTTTCTCTTTTAGTTTAGTTTCAGCCCAAATTTGATTATTGCAGAATTTGAAGCCTATACACTTTACTCTTTGAATGATATTTTAAAGAAAATAATTTATTGTTCCCAATAACAGTTTCCCCTTTGATCTTTTCTGGTAGTCAAGTAAGTGTACAGAACCTAAGTTAACATAAATACCATCTTGCTAGTGTATTTTCTGAATTAATTCACTATCTCTTCTCTCATGGACAAACCTGCCATGTTCTTAGATGATATTCCAAATAGTTTCAAATATTTTTAGATATTCTAATTACTTTTGTATGTGCTGTCAGCAGTTATTTATACAATTTGAAGTTTATTATTTTGACTGTTTTTGTGCTGGTTTTTTTTTGGATATTTTTTTTCCTCTTACACCTGGGATAATCTCTTTAATTTCTTTTTTATATTCTTATAGTACCTGTGCTGGTTAGAGTCTTTCATGGACCCCAGAAAATCCTGTTCTTAAAATGAACCCATTCCTCTGCCTATAAACCCTTTGTAGACTGGAACTTTGATTAGATTGTGAGACCTAGGGTGGGTCTTAATCCTTTTACTGGAGTCTTATATAAATGGAGGAGGGGAGAGAAAGGGAACGGCCATTTTACCCTACTATGTGAGGGAGGACTCCAGTATTGTCTGCAGCCACAGAAAGAGAAATCCCGAGAGGCTGAGAGAGAGAGGATGGAGACTGGAATCAGTGGAGCAGCCAAAGTTGAAGCAACAAGGCTGGGAGAAGGGAGAGAAGAGACAAGCCATATGACTTGATCACCCACAGCTGAGTTTAGGAAGAAAGTGAGCCTGGAGGAGAAGGCAGAGACCGGCTGCCATTTTGCCTTGCCATGTGCCAGGAGGCCAGGATTGCCAGCAGCCTTCCTTTGGTGAGATAGCATCTCTGATGATGCCCTGATTGGACATTTTGACAGCCTCAGAACTATAAGATTTTAACCTAATAAATTCCCATTATAAAAGCCAACCCATTTCTGGTGTTTTGCATTGGCAGCCTTTAGCAAACTAACATACACATTCTCAAGAAATGGCTATACCTTTTGTCTTTAATAGCAAAATGGATTTTGTGTAACAAGATAAAATAGTTTGATATAGGAAAATTTTTAGCACTTTAAATCTTCCCTTCCCTCCTTTCCTTACCCTCCCCTTTTTTTCTACCCCCATCCTTCTCTTTTCAGCAATCTCTCCTTGTTCCCCTTAACTCTTTTATAGCCCAGACATTTTTGTTACCTTCTAAAAATACAAAGATGAAAGTAAGTCTACTTCCATCAGGGATGGGAATTCCTAGTCTAGAGGGTAAGCAGATATTTAAGATTCTTACAGTTCAACAGGTTAAAGGAGTCTCTTACTGTCTATAAAAATAAGATCACTGGATAGAATTCTTTCATTTTTCAGTTTTCCTCATAAATTTATTTGGCACATGTGGTTCCTTTTTCTATTTATCTGTTAACAAGGTTAGTAGATGGAAAATCCATAAAAGAATATTAACGGGATAATTTCAGATTATTTTATCATCCATAATAGTTTTAAAACTTTTCTGTTTTGGTAGATCTATAAAATGTATAGTCATTTTCTTCCAGTTTATGTGATGGAGATCTATCAATGGAGATCTATCATAGATCTACATTCTATGCTGCTACTTGAATGTATTTAAAATTATGTGAAAAGTGAGATGATGAATGAGGTTAGAGTATTGAGGAGCAACAACATTTACAGAATGGGTGGAGAAAGAAAAATACATGAGACTAAGAAGGCTCAACTAGAAATGAGAACTAGAATGGACTAAACATTGTCTTCCATGTACCAGGCACTCTGACAAGTGCTTTCACAAACATGCGTAGAGGAGATAATGTTAAATTGAAAGACCAGTTCAACCAGAGATGATGATAGTTGAATTATATGCTTTTCAAGTATTCTTTAGATTTTTTCTTCTTCTTTCTGTTCTTTTTTTCTTAATAACCAAAAGGAAAGTATCCCTATCAATGTTGATTTTTCGTTTGTCCTATTGGTGGTCTAAAAAATCTACAGTAAAATTGTATATTCCCAACATAAATCATTGATTTTAATATTTTAAAGTAAAATATGTTTAAATGTATACTGTTTTCAAGAAGGATTTGAAACATCTTACAGTAAAAGATGTGGTTTCTTTTTAAATAGAGTAGTGAGGTTGGGAGAGTATAGCATTGTCATAATTCTCTTCTTTATTCCTGCCAGAGGATTGTAGACTGAAAACAAAGCTCTCTGTGTTCAAGGCACCATCTGTCCAGAAATATGAATGCTCTTCCATTAACTGTATGACCTTGAGTGAATTTCTCAATCTTTCTGGACTTTTAGCAATTATTATTTTAAAATAATTAAGTATAATATATATACACAAATAAACATATAGCTATATATTTATTTGTTTCTCTTTCCTTCTTCCTTCTATCTCTCCAGAAGCATGTTGCCTTTATTGTGTTTGGTTTTGCTCTGAGCAGAAAGTTAACTCCTTTATTCACCAATGCAAGGGATTTGGTATTACTCTTCCCAGTGGTATGGAAGTTTTAAAAGAACATGTCTGGAGAGAGGGATTGTGTTAACTTCAGTAATGATTTTCATAATCCGATGAAGAAGCAGGTGGGAAAATTTTCGGTACTAAGTGGGAGTTAATTTGGAATGTTCATTAGTTTTATAGCATGACTGAACACCTAGTTTACCTCTGGTTAAGAATGTCTTGGGGGGGCGGATGTGGCTCAAATGGTTGGGCGTCCGTCTGCCATATGGAGGGACCTGGGTTCGATCCCTGGGACCTCCCGGTAAAATAAGAACATATACAGAAGGCGCATGGGCTGCCAGGCTCTGTGTGCCAGTGAGCCGCCAGGCCCTGGGAGCCATGCAGCAAGATGATGACATAACAGGAGAGAGATGCAGGAGAGAGACGCAGGGGAGAGACAAGACGAGATGCTCCGAAAACCAGGAACCGAGGTGGCGCTGGTGGCAGAACACCTCTC
>JAQZBX010101158.1:0-11286 GCA_029593785.1 Cabassous unicinctus
GTCAAGAAGGAAATTGAAAAAGATATTAATAACTACCTTGAAATGAATGAAAATGAGAATAAAATATATCAAATCCTATGGGGTGCAGTTAAAGCAGCGCAGAGTGAAAATTACATAGATAAATGCCTATATTAAGTAAAAAGAAAGAGTCAAAACCAAAGACCTAAATGCAGACCAGGAGGAATTAAAAACAGAACAACAACAACCACCACCACACACACACAAAAAAAAAGTAAGCGGAAAGAAGTAAATAACAAAGGTGAGAACACACATAAATGAAATTGAGAATAAATACCTAGAATAAATTAACAAAAAGAAAAGCTCATTCTTTGAAAAGATTAATAAAATCAACACAACTTTAGCTAGACTAACAAAGAAAAAGAGAGAAAATGCAAATACATAAAATAAAATAAAATGAGGAAGAGGATATCACCACTGATCCTACAGAAATAAAGAGTATCATAAGAGGCTATATTGAAAAATTTTATGCCAACAAGAGGAATACCTTAGAGGAAACAGACAAATTTCTAGAAACATACAAGCAGCTGACATTGATAAAAGAAGAAATTGATGAGCTCATCAAAGCAATCAAAAGTAATGAGATTGAATTAGTCATCAAAAACCTCTCAACTAAGAAGGCTCCCAGGACCAGATGACTTCAGAGGTGAATTCTACCAAATATTCTGGACAGAAATAATCCCAATCCTGCTTAAACTCTTCCAAAAAAAGAAGTGAAGAGAACATTGCTTAACTCATTTTGCAATCCCAGCATCACTTTAATACTAAAGCCACGAAAAGATGCTACAAGAAAGGAAAACTATAGATGAATCTCTCTGAGGAAACTGGATAATAAAATCTTCAACGAAATACTTGATAATCATATTCAACAATACGTCAAATGAATTATATACTGTGACAAAACAAGTTTCATTCCAGGTGTACAAGGATGGTTCAACCTAACAAAATCAATCAATGTAATACACCACACTAACAGATCAAACTAAAATAATCACATAAGAATCTCTACTGAGTAGAAAAAGCATTTGACCAAAGTCTTCATACTTTCTTGATAAAAACAATTAAAAAGATAGGAATAGAATGAAACTTCCTCAAATTATAAAGCTATATATATATGAAAAACCCATAGCTAACATCATATTCAAAGGTGATATGGTAAAGGTTTTCCTTCTAAGATCTGGGAAATGATAAGGATGACCAATGTCACCACTCTTATTTGAGTTTGTGTTAGAAGTACTTGCTCAAGCACTTAAGCAAGGAAAAAAACCACAAAAGACATCCAAATTGTGAAGGAAGGAGTATATATTTCAATATTTGCACATGACATGATTCTATACATAGAATGCCATGAGAAATCTACACCAAAACTTAAGTACAGTAAGGTGGCAGGATATAAGATAAACACAGAAAAGTCAATATCATTTCTATAAGCCAAAAATGAGCAATCTGAGGAGGATATCAAGAAAAAAAATCCATTTACAATAACAACTAAAAGAATATAATAGTTATTAAAATAACAACTAATAAAATAAAATAAAAGAATAAACTTCAGTAAAAATTTAAAGGAATTTTATACAGAAAACTACACATCATTGTTAAAGGAAATCAAAGAAGATGTAAATAAATAAAAAAATATTCCATGTGCAAGAATGAGAAGACTAAACTTCATTAAAATGTCTATCCTACCAAAATTGATTTACAGACTTAAAGCAATCTCAATAAAAATTACAGCAGCCTATTTTACTGAATTGGAAAAGCTAAATATAAAAATGATTTGGAAGGGAAGAGTCCCTGAATATCCAAAAACATATTGAAAAAGAAAAATGAAAATTGAAGGAATCATGGTATCTGAGTTTACAGAATACTAGAAATCTACAGTTGTCAGAACAGTATGGTACATACTGATCAATGGAACCAAATTGAGAGTTCTGATGTAGATCCTTGCATATACTGTCAAGTGATATTCCACAAGGACACCAAGCCTGCTCAACTAAGAAAGAATTGCCACTTCAACAAATGGTTCTTGGATAACTGGAAATCCACATCCAAAAGAATGAGAGAGGATCACCATCCCATGCCCTATACAAAAATTAACAAGATCAGCCAAAGACCTAACCATATGAGCCAAGACAATAAAGCCCCTAGAATATAATGTAAGGAAGCATCTATGAGCTCTTGTAGTAGGAAATGATTTCATAAACTTTACACCCAAATTGGGAACAATGAGAGATAAAATAGATAAATTGGACTTCCTCAAATTAAAACATTTGCCCTTTAAAGATTTTGTCAAGAAAGTGAAAAGTCAGCTGTAGCAATTTGATGTGGTTTATGAATTACAAAAATAGATATTGGATTATGTTTGTAAACTGGTCTATCTGTAGTTTCACTTTTACTTAATTAAATTATGATTAGGGCTTTGATTGGGCCACATCAGTAGGTTGTTGAGTCCCCACCTCTTGGTAGGTGGAGACTCACAGATAAAATACATGGCAAAAGACAGATTTGGGAGTTTTGAGCTTGAGCCTGTGAAGTCAGCACACAGAGGAGTAGAGCAGCTGAGCTTGGAGACAATTGAGCCCCCGGGGAGATAGACCCAGTCACTTGATAGTCTACAGCTGGCCTTGTGGAGCAAGGCAAAGTCTAGAGAGCCTCATAGTCTACAGCTGACCTTGTGGAGAAAACAGAGGAGCTGAACCCAGAGAGAAATGAACCCTGGGAAGAGAAGAAACCCAGGAAACCTGAACCTTGGCAGATGTCAGCAGCCATCTTGCTCCAACACATGGCAATAGACTTTGGTGAGGGAAATAACTTCCACTTTATGGCCTGGTAACTGTAAGCTTCTACCACAAATAAATAATCTTTATAAAAAACAATTAATTTCTGGTATTTTCCATCAGCACTCATTTGTCTAACTAATACATCACACTACTTATCTTAGTCTGTCAAATGGGTGTTGATGCATAGAACCAGAAATCTCTTGGCTTTTATAAAGGGTATTTATTTGAGGTAATGGCTTGAAGTTACAAGATGCTAAAGAGTCCAACTCAAGGTGGCTCTCACACCAAAGTCAGCTGACACACTTTGAAGCAAGATGATTGCTGATCTCTGCTGAGTCTCTCCTGGGGCATTCCCTTCATCTTGAGGCTTCGTGGGCCCAGGTTCATCCTTACCTCAGCTATAAGCTGTCATAGGGCTTGTCTCTCATAGCTTTTCAACTGCTCTGCTGCTCTGTTACCTTCAACTTCAAACTATCAGATAAATGGCTCATCTCTCCTCCTGTGGCTTCAGGATCAAAACTGACAAAGTTCTCTACTCTGGTGTCTATGGAGATCTCTCTCTTCCTTTGTATCTTCTTAGTGATTGTCCATTTATATAGACTTAACAGTGGGGTAGGGCCTCAACCTGAGTTATTATTACTGATTTGGTCAAATCAAAAGCCCTAAATTTATTTTATCAAGTAAACTTGAAACCTTTGAATTTTATACATTTAAAGGATATCACACCCAGAGGAACAAACCAGTTTACAAAATAATCTTTCTCATTTTTAGGATTCTTAAATAGTCTCAAACTGCCACAAAAATCAATGGGAGAGAATATTTGCTAAGTATTTATTTGATAAAGACCTAATATCCAGAATATAAAAAGAAATCTTACAGCTCAAAAAACAAAAAAAAAACAAAAAAACCCGCAAACAACCCATTTTAAAAATGGGCAAGAGATTTGAATAGACAGTTCTAAAAAGAAGAAATACAAATGGCTAAAAATTACATGAAAACATGCTTAACATCAATTGCTATTCAGGAAATGCAAATCAAAACTACAATGAGATATAATCTTCCCCCTATTAGACTGCTGACTATTAAAATAAACAGAGGACTACAAGTGTTGGATAAGATGTGGAGGAAAGGGAACACTCATCCACTTCTGGTGGAAATGTAGAATGGTACAGCCATTGTGGAGGGCAGTTTGGCAGTTCCTCAAGAACAAAAATATAAAACTGCCATATGACCCAACAATCCCACTTCTGGGTAGATACACAGAAAAAGTGAAAGGAGGGATAAGCAAAGACATATGCACATGAATGTTCATAGTGTCATTACTCATTATTGCCAAAAGTTGGAAGTAACCCAAGTGCTGATCAACAGATGAGTAGATAAGCAAATTGTGGTATATACATACAATGGTACATTACTCACCTGTGAGAAAGAATGCAGTATTAACACAAGGGACAACATGGATGAATCTTGAAGACCTTATACTGAATGAAGTAAACCAATCACTGCAGGACAAATATTACATGACCTCACTGATATGAGTTAAGCATATTGACCAGACTTGCAGAGGTGAGTCTGGAAGATAGCTTATCAGGAGACAGAAAGAGAATAGAGGATGGTAAGCTATTGATCAATATGGACAAAACCTATGATAATGTGGAAGGCAGTTGTTAGGAAGTGGATGGTTGAGAGAGTGGTGCAGTGATGAGATTGTGTTAAACAGTACTTGAATGTGAGGAGGAGGAGTGTATGGGGGTTGGGTTGGACTATCCATGGAACACTGGGGAGGGCTTGAAGAAGGAGCAGGTGAATTCTAGGGATTTGTAGTTCTGTAGTTTAAACTAAAATAATGGGTATATTCTTTTGGCAAATATGGCAGGTGAGGGTTAGTGTTAAAGGGTGTCAGGGGTAGGAGGATATGCAGGATAGGGAGCACATGAGGCATGTTCCTATGGAATTTGAAAGCATTCATTTCATCATAGTGTGTTATCTAATTGAATAGAAACCCACAGAATAAAGAAGAAGATATTAAAATCCTATTCTAGGGAGTTCTGCTATGTACACAGTGAGAGAAGCAAGACTCTCTTGAGAACATAGGCAGTATGTAATAAAAGAAAACAGACAAATGTGTCAAGCCCTCAATATTATTGCATGTAACTATGAATCTTATTCTTCAAAAATTGATACTGGTTAACATAGGTTCCAAGGGAGGGAAAGGGAGGGAAGAATAGCATATATGAAACATAGAGTATTTTAGGGGCATTGTTATTGTTCTGCATGATCTTGCAATAATAGATATAGGCCATTTTAAATTTTGTCAAAACATATAAAAGTTTATGGTGCAAAATGTAAATCAAAAGGTAAACCATTAACCATGATTAGTAGCAACGCTTCATTATTTGTACATCAATTGTAACAAATGTACCATACACATGTAAAATGTTAATAAGGGAGAGTGGGAGTGGGGAAGGGGTTGGCTATATGGGAATACCCTATAATTTCTATGTGACTTTACTATAAACCAAAGTTTCTTTGAAGCTAAAGTAAAAAAGTTAATGCACTGGGGGAACATATGGAAGAATTTTTCACTGTACATAAAAGATAATAGATCATATGGTGATGAAAGACACAATGAACATTTTTTATTTTATTATTTTTTATTTTAGTATTTTATGTGTTATTTTATTTTCTTATTAATTTGTTTATATTCTTGCTTTGTTTTGCAGGAGGTTTTGTATCACAGAAGTGTCACAACTGTGGCAGGGGAGGATCACTGATGTGGGACGTCAATCATGGGAGATGTGCGTGGATGGGTGCACTTGGACATGCCTCTCTGGCATATGAATACATTCAAGTTGTCATGGGGCATTGTCTCAGTGGGTGGAGATGCCCATAATGTCTGAAAGAAAATTTAATTCTCATTCTGGGAAGTTATGCTACATTCTCTAGTAGAGTGACAAGTATCCCCTTAGTATATGGGCAGTGCCTAGTGAAGGAGGACAGACTTTAAGCCAGGATCTAGATATTGATGGTTGTACTTATGAAACTATTCTTGTGAAATTGGAACTTAGCCTATTATTACATATTACCTAAGATTTACCACCTGAACACCTCCTTGTTGCTCAAATGTAGCCTTCCTCTAAGTCAAACTCATATAAATGCAATACCTTCCCCCCAGTGTGGGACACGACTACTGGGGATGAGCCTTCCTGGAACCAAGAGATGCCACTGCTTTCTCACCTTCATGGTTTAGGTTGAGAAAGCAGTATTTAATCCTATCAAGCATCCCTTGTTTCTTATGGATAACTTTTGCTGCTTTCAGGAATCTCTCTTTATCTTTGGCATTTTACTATCTGACTATTAAGTTTCTCAGAGTAGTTCTGGTAGGATTTATTCTGTTTGGAATACACTGTACTTTCTGGACATGTCCCTCATAATAGTTTAGAAATAGTTGGTCATTATTTTCTCAAACATACCTTCTGCCTCTTTTCTTTTCTCCCTCTGGGACAACAATAGTGAATATGTTTGTGTTCTTTGTGTTGTCATTCAATTCTCAGAGACCCTGCTCAATTTTTTCCAGTTATTTCCTCTATCAGTTCTTCTATCTGTGTGATTTCAGATGTACTATCTTGTCATTTGCTAACTTTGTCCACTGCCTGTTCAATTCTGCTCTGTGTGATATTTATTGTTAATCACTTCTATTGTGCTTTTCATTACTATGAGTTCTGTTATTTTTCTACATATATTTTCAATTACTTTTGTATGCTCACCTGATGTCTTCTTAATATCCTTTATCACTTCTTCATCTCTGTATTTGTCTGCCAAAAGGATGCAGATGCAAAGTACCAGAATTCTGTTGGCTTTTATAAAGGGTATTTTGGGGGTAAAAGTTTGCACTCCCAAGGTCATGAAAATTCCAACTCAAGGTACCATAACAGGTATTTTCTCACCAAAGTCATCTGCCATATGTTGAAGCAAGATGGTGGGCAATCTCTGCCTTGTTGCTGAGAAAATCCTATATCAGTCTCTTGAATAGAGCTCATTTCATTCTGGGTCTTCTCAGCTGCTCAGCTGCTCTGATTTCTTCCTCTGAAAATTATCAGGTGAATGGATCAACTCTCCAAAGGCACCAGGATAAAACATGACAGAGCTCTATCTCTCTTCTTGTGCATTTCTGAGTGCATGCCCACTTTTATCAGCCCACCAAGGGTGCAGGGACTCAACCTGAGTCATACCCTATTGACATGGTCAAATCAAAAGCCTTAAATTGATTTTATCAAATAAACTTAAAATCATCAAACTTAATTCAATCAAAGTGTATCACACCCAGAGGAATAGATTAGTTTATAAACATTGTATTAGTCAGCCAAAGTAATGCTGCTGTAAAATACCAGAAATCTGTTGGCTTTTATAAAGGGTATTTATTTGGGGTAGAAGCTTTTAGTCACAAGGTCATAAAGGGTATGTTACTTCTCTCACCAAAGTCTTTTGCCTCATGTTGGAGCAAGATGGCTGGCTAAAGTTCAGCCTTGTTCTTTCTCTTAAGGCTCCATGGTCCCAGCTTCTTATGATTTCAGCTGTAGGCTGGCGTAAAAGCTCATCTCTCTTCCTGGGGATTGTCTCTTTCTGGGCTCAGCCGTTCTGCTCTCTCCACAAGGTCAGCTCTAAACTATCAGGTGAATGGCTCCGCTCTCTTCCCAGGGCTCCACTGTCAAAACTCAACTCTCTATGTTTTCCTTTTCTGTGTGTTTACTTCCCTGTCTTTGACGGAGCACCCATTTACATAGCCCACAGCTGTAGGCTACCTGTTTGTGGGGACTCAAACCTAGTCACCCTAATGAAGTGGTCAAATAAAAGCCCTAATCCTGATTTAATAAAGTAAAAGTAAAACCTCTGAGTCTAATACAATCTAATATGCCCAGAGGAACAGACCAGTTAACAAACACAATCAAAAATCTATTTTTGGAAATCATAAATAATAGCAAACTGCCACACTCCACACTCTGAATTACAAAAAGACATTACAATATAAAAAAAAAAAAAACCACCTTAAAAAAGAAATACAATTTGTCTTAGGGCAAAGTCCCATCTGGCTATAGACCTTTGAAACTTACAAAACAATTTATCTTCTTTTTATATAAAAGGACAAAAGATAAACATTTGCATTATCCTAAGGAGAATTTGGGAGAGAAATATGATTCATGGGTCCAGAACAGTTCTGAAAACCTGCAGGCATAATTCATTAGATTTCAAAATCTGAGAATCATTCTCAAGATGATGGTTTCTTCTCTCTGGGGCCTCATGGGGACCCACCCTTTCCACAGGATGGCCATATGGCTATTTTCTTGTTTTCTTCCTTTTTAAGCATCTGGGTCGTGACCAAGCTCCACACTGCACCCTAAAAGAACATTGGTGTGATGGCCACAGTTTTCCCAATCTGTGTGGTAGAGTCTCAAATCCCTTAGTACAGGGAGGGGGAGGCAACATTCTCCCTAATCTCTGGCCTACAGGCCCAACCCTCTTAGAGCAGTGAATTGGCAACCTGGAATTCCTTAATCTATAGGGGGGCAGGCCTACCCATCTCAGACCTATGGAGTGGTGACCTACTCTCCCCAACCTTTGGGGAATGTGCTCCACCCTTTCTGTAGCCTTGGGTGCAAAACTCTCCCTGAACATTGTGCTGGAACATCCACCCTCTTCAACATTCAGGGGAAACTCACCTTCTCTTTATACATGTGTGGGTTTCCTGTCTTGGTCCAAAGAAGTGTCTTTATTCCAGATCTCAGCTTCTATGGTTGTCTTCTTAAAGCCATTTTCCCTTCCATATCTCCCTTCCATGTCCTTTTTAGTCTAGGCTGACAGTGATTTTGTTCACACTGCTCTCACAAAAAGCTTGTTGGTTTATCAAGCAGGAAGCAGGGTCTAAGCCATTACTTAGACTTTCCACAAGTGTTTCCTAGATAACTGCCTTTTCAACCCTGATTTAAATGACCCAGATTTAGTTAAGTCCTCAAATGGGGCATTAGTGTCTGGGGACTTGATTTCCAGAGGCTTGGAATTTCCAGAATCAGTTTCTGGTTTCATTGTGCCCAATAATTCATTTCTCAGCTTATCTCTCTCATCTAGCATTTTGCTCTAAGCTGCATGGGGAAGCAAGCCACATTTTCCCAGTATACTTTGGAAAGTTCTTCAGCTAAATTTCCATTCTTGCCATTTTAAAATTCTGCCTTCCATATAACATCTGGAGTTAATCTTGCCAAGTTCTCTGCAACTTTGAAACATGGGTTGCTTTTCCTCCAGTTTCCAATAATAATTTCATCATTTACATGTAAGGCCTCATAAAAAGTCCCTTTAGCATCCATATTCCTACCAACTGTCTCTTCAAAGCACTCTAGGCCTTTTCTATCAAATATCTCACAATTATATCCTTCTAAGACTTTATCAAAAATAAATTTACACTCCATATTACTACCAATAGTTTCTTCAAAGCAATCTAGGCCTTTTGCATCAAGCATCACACAATTCCTCCAAAAAGTACCCCTTATCCATTTATAAAACTATTCCAGTATTTTGGTAAGAAAGCATTACCCAACTCTTAGTATGAAATTCTGTATCACTCAGCCAAAGGAGTACTGATGACAGAAATATGTTGGCTTTTATAAAGGGTATTTATGTGGGGTAGAAGCTTACAGTCACAAGGCCATAAAGGGTAATTTACTTCCCTCATCAAAGTCTGTTGTCACATGTTGGAGCAAGATGGGTGCTAGTCTCTGTGAGGGTTCAGACTTCCCCTTCCTCTTTATGCCTCATGGTCCCAGCTTCTTATGATCTCAGCAGTAGGCTGGCATAAGGCTCACCTCTCTTCCTGGGGCTCACAACTTTCTACGCTCAGCTGCTCCACTGTCTCCACAAGACCAGCTGTAAATTGTCAGATGAATAGCTCCAGCATCCAAAACTAAACTCTCTGTGATCTCCTTCTCTGTGTGTTTACTTCCTTTGACTGAGCATCTGTTTATGTAGCCTACAGCTGTAGGCTAGCTGTAGGTGGGGAGTAAAACTGAGTCACCCTAATAATGTGATAAAATAAAAGCCCTAATTTTGAATTAATAAAGTAAAAGTGAAAAATTAGACCTCTGAGTCTAATACAATCTAATATGCCCAGAGGAAAAGGCCAATTTACAAACAAAATTCAGTATCTATTTCTTGATTTCATAAATACCAAACTGCCATAAACATAATCTTTTTCTTTTGGGATATGTAAACAATCTCAAATTGCCACAATCTCCTTGAATTGATTTAGGAGATTTCTTTTTAAATCTTTGATTAGTTCTTCCAAATTTTGCATCTACTCCAAATTTTAATTTGTTCCTTTGGGCCACATCTTTCTGTTTCTTAGTATGGCTCTAGTGTTTTACTGATGTATATGCATCTAATTATCTTGATGAGTTTTCTCTGATGACCATTTCTCTCTCTTGCCTTGGCTTTTTATTATAATTTGGCTTTATGTTAAGTATCTTCTCTGTCCCTTATTTCAGCTTATTCTAAATATTTAGAATTATTTGTGTTTACCTGAACCAGGGATATATGAATGGGTTACAGACCAGCTCCAAAGAGCCAATTCCTCTGTGATGCCTTCTTTCAGTCTCCCTGTCATGCTCCTTTCTGAATGAGATACCATTATTCCCTGGCCTCCTCAATCCAAGTGCTGCTCTTTTTCATCCCTCTGCATTCACCTGTGCCCATGCACACCTGGCAAGGCTTCCCTCACAAGCCATCACTGCCACTTCCCCTAAGGTCTTCCTTCCAGCACCACTTCCCCTGCACCTGTTAGGGTCTCCCTCATGAGATGTCTGCACCACTTCCCCTGCTGCCTCCCCTGAACCTAGCAGGCCTCCCTGTGAAGCCACCTATGTAGCTTTTCCTGTACCCTTGCTGATTCCCTGGAAGCCATGAATGTCTCCTTCATGGGCCACCTATACTGTTTCCCTGCCACTTCCCCTGTGTCCATCAAGGCCTCTCTGACTAACCACCCATGCTGTTTCCCATGTCACTTTTCTGGCACCTGACACGACCTCCCACACTAGGTGCCTGTTCTACTTCCCCTATACCCCCACCACTTCACCTGTGTCCAGTAATCCTACTTGTCTTCTTGCAATTCTGGAGGATGAGTGTGCCCTGCTGCTCCCTTCTCCTCCATCTTGGATCCTCCTCCATATATTTTTGGGATAAAAAATTTTAAATCTGTTTTGTGATGCATTGAAATGTCTTAATGTGTTAATAAATGTTTTTTAACAATTATGAAATATTTTCAAGAATTATCTCTTCAAATATTTTTCTTGCCACATTTATTTCTTCCCTCTCCTTCTGAGACTTCCCAAAAGGAGTTCCAAAGGAATTCTCAGGTTGTCTCTCAGTTCCCTCTTCCTGTGTAGCCACAAATCATGGCTTATCTTTTTTTATTTCCATCTTCTCCATTATATTGACTCAGTAATTA
>JAQZBX010101159.1:0-11285 GCA_029593785.1 Cabassous unicinctus
GAATGATGATGGACAACACCCATCCCAAAAAGCAGAGAGTATCTACAACTGCAAGCAAGGCAGTTCCACCCATCTCCCCCATGGGATCTAAGCCCCCTCTTAATCAGAAGCAGAGTGGGTATCACCATCCCAAAATCCTCAAGATTGAGGAATGAACAAACATAAGGGAGGAATGCAACTATGGACCAAACTAGACTTATTATTCTAGTAATAGAAGAACTTGCATCATTGATATAAAGACAGTGGCCACCAGAGGTTCTGAGGGGAAGGAGAGGGAAGAATAGTTGTAACATGGGGCATTTTTTTTACATTAGAATTGTCCTGCATGACATTGCAATGACAAATACAGGCCATGATACATTTTGTCAAAACCTATAAAATTGTTCGGTGTAAAGTGTAAACCATAATGTAAACTATAGTCCATGGTTAATAGCAATACTTCAATATATATTCATCAATTGTAAGAAATGTACCACATTAATAAAAGATGTTGTTAATGGGAGAAAGTGTGGGAGAGAGGGTGAGGTATATGGGAATCACCTATAGTTTCAATGTAACATTTATGTAATCTAAAGTTTTTTAAAAAATAAATAAATAATAAAATAAAAAAAGGAGTAGCAGTTCTCATCCATTTATCATCCCAACCTCTCCTCTTCCAGATATGGGGGAGATGTGGGATTGTGGCCAAAATATTGGCTTGAACAGAGCATATGTATTGGGTTTGACAGAGTAAGTAGCAAAAATTCATTTTTCTCACAGTTCTATTTTAACTTCATTTGCAGTCATCTGAACTTTGAGCAACTCCACCATCTTTACAAATTTGCAAGTGGCATTTATATTAATTACCTTGAGTATCTGGTCTCTTAGGGATAGCCGTTAGAAAAAGCATACATCCCAAATTTCATTAGAAAACTTGTGAATATTCAAAATAAACATTAAGTGTTGCTGATCGTTCTAATAACATGATTTGCCAGCATTTTGAGTGAAAATGAGGTAATAATCAAAAAGGCTCTTTGAACCAAATTTCCTTTTTCCATTAAAAACTGAATGTCTAGTTTTTATAATATTCATGCCATCAACTATGCCAACTGTGGCATTAAATGATGGCTTGCCTTTCCCTTCTCCCCTTCACCATCCACTCCAATCAAAATGGCCACAGCTTGTACCCTGACTTGAGATGCTATTAAATAAAACCCATGTTTCTGGTCCCTGATCATCCAAAATCTACACTCCTGTTCACTTACATTACAGCCCATATGCAGTAACCAATCTGCTTTGCAGATGGGTCAGCCTATCTGTAAATTGCCAGATGAGTCCTGCCAAAGTGCAGAGAAAAATTTAAATCTACCTTATACAATCAATTATTTTAAATTCACAAACCCAAACCACTGACTTCAAAAGGAATTATGTTAATACAACTTTATTTTCAAATCAGCATTTTTCCTTTCAATTTGTACTTGCCTTCAACTTAAAGTTCTAAAAATTAGCTTAGTTTCTAAATTCCCTAAACATATTTTTAACACACTTTTGTTTTTTAAGCCTTCTAGTATGTGCTTAATAAATATACAAGTGACAGAAAAGCCACCATGATATTCCAACTGGCTGGGTTGTTGGTGGCTTTTGGCAGTTCTACTATTATTTGTCAAAGATCCTCCAATATCCATCTGAGCCCACAAAAAGCCAAGGCTCCTGAAAGAAGTGTTGATAGAGCCCAAAAGGAGAGTTATAATTCATCCTGGAGTGGTGACCCAACTGCCTGAGTCCCCTGAGTCTCCTGTAGATGCCAAATGAGCTTCTAACTTAGTGACTCCATCTGTGATCTAAATGTATCCAGAAACCTCCAGCTCATCTCCTCCTCTTGACTAATGTGCTCATGGAGATGAATTTTTCCTACTAAGATACAGAGATTCCTGTCAGAGCTATTAGAGAGAATGATTTTCATGATTTCTATCACCATTATCATAAAAGTGAGAAGGATAACACATAACAAGGAGAGTAATAATAAAAATTACAGTAATAGTTGTTGCCATTTATAAAGTATTTGCTTTGTGCCAGGCATTGTGCTAGGTATTTTATATATGTTGTCTCATTTAATTTGTTAAATTGAGATATAATTCACATATCATAAAATTTACCCTTTTAAAGTATACAATTCAATGATTTTTAGTATATTCACAAGGTTATACAACCATTACCACTATTTAATTCAATGATTTTTAGTATATTCACAAGGTTATACAACCATTACCACTATTTAATTCAATGATTTTTAGTATATTCACAAGGTTATACAACCATTACCACTATTTAATTCCACAACATTTCATCACCCTGTCTCATTTAATTTTCCAAGTAGCCCTGGAGAGTAAATATTTTAAGTCCCATTTTACAGATGATGAAACAAAGATTTAGAGAGGTTAAGTGATTTTTCAATTTATTCAGAACATATAAGTGGTTGAGCTGAGATTCAAAAGCAGATCTTTATGGTCCCCAAACTCATGCATCTCTTTCTATCACCTTATGGTCTTTTGTTTCATAGTCTATCATCATTTTCATTAATAGGGGCACAAAAGGGAAAAATTGTAACTTTCCTATTTCTCTGTAGCACTTCCTGCCCTCTTTTTCTTTGTCCCTCAAGGTATTGATTACTTTGATGTTCCTAGCAACCACTTTTCTCCTGTCCACACCCCTTTCATACACATACTCATATACAGCACCCAGTTCCCCTGTCAAAATTCTCTCTCAGTTAGTGGCATTAATTTGCACTGAAAATCTGAAAGTTTTATAAAACCTTAATTTGTTATACCCTCTTAGGCCTACTTTTCTTTTCGTAGTAATCCAGTATTTAGCATAGTGATAAGAGCCGAACCGTTGCATCAAACTTAGATATTAAACTCTGGGCTGGCTTCCCTATGCTAAATGTGTTACTCTGGGCAGCTAACCCCTGAAAGCCTCAATTTCTTCAGCTGTAAAATGGAGATAATAATAGCATGTGTGTCACAGGATGGTTACAAGGGCTAAATTTGAATGTGCATATTAAGTGTACATGCTTGATAAATGGCCATAGTTATTTTGGTGGCATCAGTGGATGGGTAAAATGGGATACTATATAGAGTACCTATCAAGTTACTCAACCTAGAATCTGCCTAGACTGCCTGTCCACAAGGCAAGCTTTGATATAAAGCATTTATTAGGCAGGGAACTGCATGATACCATACCAGGTAGTATACCAATCAAGTTAAATAGTGCCTGCATGTTCTTGCCAGCTTAATCTACTAAAAGCATAATGATCACTTTTAGATTAAGTCTGAGTACTTTCCTCACATCATTTCCCTCTTTGAGAACCTACAATGATTCCCTGTTGTGATCAAACAGCAAAACTTCACGTGACCTGAAGGATAATTAAAATAACCAGGACCTGCACAGTGTCAGATTGGGGCCATCTTATCTGAGAAGATCAAGGTCAATATCCCTGGCAGACCTGTGTGGTTGGGTAGAGGCCAAAGGCCCAAATATAGGTGAGAGTATAAGCCATTCTAGAGTTAGCAGGTTGGAATGGGAATCTGGAATACAGATTTCAAGCCAGGTTATCAGTGTAGGGTTTAAGCAGATTCCAGTATCCAACCTAAGCACAGTCAGGTTGAGCAATCAGCAGAGGTCCAAACAGCAGGTTGCCTCTACACAATCTAAGAGCAAGTAGCAGAGACCCACAGCTCACTAATAATAATGATAGTTGCCATTAAAAGTACATTAACATACTTAGTATATGCCAGGCACTTTGCTAAAGGCTTTACTATGTATTAATTATCTTATTAAATTCTTCCAACAATCTTATGAGGGTAAAGAGTACTATCCTCCCCATTTTATAAAGGAGGAAACAGAGGATCACATAGTTTGAAAGTGGTGAAGTTGGGATTCAAACCCAGATCTGCCTGGCTCCAACATCCATGCCCTCAACCACTATACTATAACAATGCCTCCCCAAACTCTGCTGGTAAGTACAAACCACACACTTGGAGACTGAGACACAATGATAAAGTGATCCCAGCAATAAAGCTGACTCGCTGCTTAGCCAGAGAATTATTGAACCGAAGGTCATGCTTTTTTCCCACTGTGTGGTGGCAGGAGTATGCCAAGATTCTGAGGCAGGGCAGACTGCTATTGTTAAGGAGCTAAGAGAGATTCTAAATTCGACTGAGGCAAGAAACTGCACTGATTCTTCTGGGTTTTATATCTCTTGCTGCTGTTTACAAGTTCGCTTTGTCCTATAGATGTGTCCTGGAAACTTTGTCTTTACTACTTCATAAATTCTAATTTTCAGTGGTCACAAATGGAATAATAGTTCCTATCACTTTACCTTTAAATTTTTTATCTCCTTCCCTTGATCTATAAAAGAAAATACAAGGAACAGGAGAAGCTGACTCTTTGTCCCTTAAAGAGCTCTGTAACCTTCTGGTAAATTAAATGACAGTTCTTCTCAAGGGTGACTCCATTTTCCAAGGATAGAGCCTGTGTGCTACAGAAATAGCCTCAGCAGGAGATAGCTCAAGAGAGAAGATAGTATTGTGTGAGCAGCCTCTGTTGGAAACCATTTTGGTCCCTTTGGAGGATGGAGATATGCAGAGTTACCTCCGAATGTTTCCTCCCCTCTAGAAGCCAGTGAGGGGAAGAAAGAATGGTGGTATAAGCAGTGCCTGCTTTTTGCTGTAAATGCAATCCTGGAAGCTACATCCATAGAAGACTACTTCCTTAAGAACAATGTTATAACTGGAGCTATGTTTCAGACCAAGGACACTATATAAAATTGATTTTAAAATATGACCAATGATTTGTCATAGTAACAAAGATACAGTTACAATATGACTCTAATAATTCTAAATAATAAAATTAAGTCCTGTGTCTTTTAATAGGCATAGGTGTACTGGACACAAGAATCATAAAAGGGGCCTCTATTTTTTCATCTTTTTAAAATCTAAAATGCCATCTACAGTAAACAATAAATACACATTAATTAAACATTTCATTAACAATTTTGTCACCTTCTTAGATTAAGCTTTAAAATGCTTTCCAAAGTAATCTAAGCTCTCCACAGAGCCATTTATAAAATGAAGCACCACAATGATCCAGATATTGTGCAAAGCATTTGCAAATGTGTCTCTAAAATTAATACTGGCAATTTCCCTTCCAAATTAATCCTCTCTGCATTTTTTGGCAGTGTATATCAAGAACTTTAAAAATGTTCACAGCCTTTGAACCCAGTAGTTCCACTCCTATGAATTTAGTTGAAGGAAATAATCAAAGCAGTAAAGAAAGATTTCTTGTATAAGGATATTTGTTAGTGCCCATTTATGACATTTTAAAAACAGAAAATGCCTAGATATCTTACAATAGGGGAATGGTTAAATTTAAAAGTATGGTATGTTGCCTACAGTATAATATCATATAGCCATTAAAATGATGTTTCTTTGAAGAATGTTTAATGACTAGGAAAAATGCTTATGATATAATGTTAAGTGAAAAATATGAGATGTGAGTACTTACACAGTATAATCACAATTTTCTAATGGTAATAATTATAATACACACCCAAAAATACCTTAAAAGACTGAAAGGATGTACATTAGAATGTTATTAGGGATTGTCAGCAGAAGGTAGGATTATGGGGGAAATCATGGACAGGCAGAGGAAGAAGAGTCCACAAGGAGACTGAGAAAGTATCCAAAAATAGTGTTAATGAGATCTGAGGGGATGGGGTGACTGGAGCTAGGTAGGTCTTGTTGGGGAAAAGCCTCGGTATGTTCTGTGAATAAGAAGGCAGACTCGAGTAGGGGAACCCAGCATTCCAGTTTATAGTTTTAGCACTACAATGTCCTGGGCAAACCGAAATGAACTGGTTACCCCAGACTCAAAGATTATTTGAACTGGGAGACCCTTTGTGATCTTCAAACTCAACCCCTTTCTTTTGCAGAAGAAGAGACAGAGACCAGGAGTTGGCAGTGTCATGACCAAAGTCACACAGGTAGCAGAGCATTGGACTGGATGTTGAAAGGGCTTAGTTCAACTCCCTGTTCTGCTGCTTATTAAGGCACTTAATTTGAGGCTTTGTTAAGGATATAAACACCTTGCTTAATTCAATAATTCATAAATATAAGGGTGTCTTAGTCAGCCAAAGGGGTGCTAATGTGAAATACCAAAAATGGGTTGGTCTTTACAAAGGGTATTTATTTGGGGTAGAAGTCCACAGTTACCAGGCCATAAAGCATTAAGTTTCTTCTCTCACCACAGTCCATTGCCACGTGTTAGAGCAAGACAGCTGCCGATGTTTGCCAGGATTCAGGCTTCTGGGGTTCCTCTCTTCCCGGGGCTGTGTTTCTCTCCTGGCTTAGCTCCTGTTTCCTCCACAAGGTCAGCTGTAGACGATCAGGCAAACGGCTTGCTTCTCTTCTCCTGGGGCCTTCTTTCTTTTTTTATTTTTTTATTTTATATATATATTTTTTTATTGTGGGTAAAAATCAAATTTTTCACAATACATACAAATATTTGTAAAATGCTATATAAATACATATGCATATATGTGCATTTGTTTACATAAATGTTATTTTATATATGTATATATATGTATTTTTAAAGGTGCTAAGATTACCTAAATATTACTCAGAAATTACAGGGATTCCCATGTTCCCCACCTCCCACACCTCCAACAACATCCCACACCACCATCCTTCATCTGTGTAACATATTATGATTCAAGCAATGGAAGAAATTGTAACAGTGAGGTGGAGCCGGTGGCCACTGGATGTTTTTGGGGCAGGGAGAGTAGGGGCAGTTGAAATACAGGGGCTTTTTGGGACTTGGGGGTTGTCATGAGTGGCGTTGCAATGACGGATGTAGGCCATTTTCCATCAGCATATACCATGCAGAACTGTGTGGGAGAGAGTGTGGTCTATGATGTGAACTATGGTCCATGCTCGGTGGCAAGGCCCCAGGATGTGTATATCCATTGGGGCCTTCTTTCCAACATCAAAACTCCAACATCAAAGCTGCTACTCAAAAGACTGCTTCAACTCTGTTCTTGCCTTGCCTTTTATATTTGATTCCCCTACCCACCAAGGGGTGGGGCTCAACGCCGTACTGACGTGGCCCAGTTAACGCCCTAATCATAACTTAATCATGCCCAGATTAGCAGACCAGTTTACAAGCATGATCCAATATTTATTTTTGGAATTCATAATTACATCAAACTGCCCAACAGCCACAAAGGGGTTATCAATAACAATAAACATGTACTAGGCATGAACTACATTACTTTAGGCACAGTACTAAGATCAGGGGAGTAATTAATAAGTCCAAATTCATAGAATTGTGGTAAGGACTGAGATTATATGTTTAAATAAATTAGTACAATGTTTGTCTAGTTGTCTTCTAGTTAGCATTCATTAAATTTTAGTTCTTTTGATAATATGTGGTTGATTATATATCTCAGTGTGAAAATTTAGATATGGGAATCCCATAACACCTAATTACAATCTTATGAGATAGGCACTTCTATTAATACTCCCATTTTACAGATGAGAAAAGTGGCTCAGAGAGGTGAAATGCGTTGCTTAAGTTTGTACAGCCAGTAAGTGATAGGGCCATTTGTCTCCTAGTCCAGCACTCTTTTCCACTTTATTAAACTGTCACCCTCTTAAAACCTTTTTTGGATAAGAGAGCAGAGCCAACATTTTTTTCCTTTTACTATAGACTATATTCTTACCTACATCATCATTAGTCAAAGCCTACTCTCTTGGATTAAATAGAGGCTACCAGGAAACATTCTACAGGATATTTTTTTAGCAATTCTCAAAGAACTTCAGGAACCTTTAAAAAGGCTGAAAAAATAATTACAGGGTTTTCAGAACACTTCTCACAGAGTAAGGGTTAAAATCAGCGGTGAGCTGGTGTTTACCAACCAGCTCTGGGGTAAAGGGTGTTGATTTGTAGCATTTGCAAATATCCTTGGGGTAAATATTCCTACCATGGCTGATTTCAAACTACCAATGTAATTGACTCCAGCAAACCACTGCAAGCCAGTGCAAGCTAATTCAAGCCAGCTCCAGCACACCACTGGAAGCAGAAACCTAATTGTGAGTCTATTGCTTTCCTCAGTTTAATATAAATTCAGAGAGAATTAAAGTATAAGCATTTTTCAGGAAGCCTGGTTTTAATCAGTGAAAAAGGGAGGCAGAGGCAAGTGCAGGACCATGGGTTAGGATACTCCAGAGGGTGGAACAATTTAAAGGAAGCCTAGAGAAATGGAGGGGTTTCTGGTTGCTGCCTGCAAGTCTAGGTCTGGGCCCTTATGAAACCTCTCCGTAAAGCTAAAGCTAGCACTTACAAGAAGGATTAGAGAATTTTTATTTTAAACTTATCATGAAGCTTTTCATTTTCCCATCATTTCTTATTTTGAAATTTTTCAAACCTTCATAAAAGTTGCAAGAATATACAATGAACACCTATACAACATTTGCCTAGATTCACTGATAGTTAATATTTTTCCACATTTACTTCATCTATCTATATATTTTTATCAACTGTTTGAGAGTTAGTTGCGGGTATCTGGACCCCTAAATACTTGAGTATGAATCTCCTAAGAATAATGTTACTATCCTATACAACTGTAATACAGTTATCACATTCAGGAAATATGCAAGTCTAAAGTCTGTATTCAAACTTCCTCAATTGACCCAATAATGTCTTTATAGCCTTGGGTTTTTTTTGATCGAGACTCCAGTCAATGGCTATGAATTGCATTTAGTAGTCAGTTTCTTTGGTCTCCTTTAATCTAGAACAGTTCCCCAGCCACTACTTTTTCTTTTCCTTTTCCTTTTTCTTGTATTTTATTACAATGACAATTTAAAGAGTCCTGGCTAGTTGTTTAGCACTATGTCCCGCAATAGTGATTTGTCTAATCATTTCTCCTTAATGTACTCAGATTAAACCTTTTTGTTCACTATAATGCTATGTCCTTCTTAGTGCCTCACATCAGAAGGAAAATGATGTCATTTTTCCCATTGTTGGTAATGATAAGCTTAATCGTTTGGTTAGGGTGTGTTCAACATGATATGTCCATTGTAATGATACCAGTAAGGATTTGAGTTTGTGTGAGTATCTTGTTCCAGGAGAAGCTTCTTTATGCTGAAATTATAAATTACTTGGTTCACTGAAGAACAAAGAGTTGAAAAGGCATTATCCTTAATTAAAAGAGAAAAAGAAAAGAAAAATGAGATTTATCTAAAAAAAATAAGCTGGCACTAATCCTCTTAACCAAATTTTATTCACATGACAAGGGACCTCAGGGGTTCCTTATCTAAATTGTAAACTGCTAGTGCAAGATTATGCACCGGTCTATACTTACCTGTATCCCTAGAATATAGCCGAGTGCCAAGGCTACTGTAGGTCTGCAGGAAAAGTTCATTGGATAAGTTTCTGTCCAATTGGAATTGCCAACTTTATGAATGAAAAATTAATCACACTGTTGTCATTTCCCAGGCTGCTTGAGCAAATACTGTGAAATGGGTTGGCTTAAACAATGGGGATTTATTAGTTTACGGTTTGTATTTCAATATTTTTGTGACTTTCTTTTAGGAGGTACCAAGGATTGAACCCAGGACCTCATACATGGGAAGCAGGAGCTCAATGCTGAGCTACAGCAGCTCTCCCTAACTTATGGTTTGAGATTAAAAGAAAGTCCAAATGAAGGCATCATCAAGGTGATGCATTTTCCCAGAAGACTGTGGCATTCTGAGGCTGGCTATCAGCAATCCTTGGCTTCTCTGTCACATGGCAAAGCACACAGTGGCATCTCCTGGTCTCTCCCTTCTCTTCCAGGTTCTGTTGATATAGCTTCTTGCCTCCTGTGGCTTTCTCTTTCGCTGTCTGAATTTCATTCCACTTTTAAAAGTCTCCAGTAATAGCATTAAGATCCATCCTAATTGAGGTGGGCCACACCTTCTAAACTGAGGTAACCTCATTAAAAGGTCCTACTTACAATGGGTTCACACCCACAGGAATGGATTAACCTTAAGAACATGTTTTTCTGGGGTACATATAGCTTCAAACCACTACATACACTCAACTGGCACCAGCAGGAATTGCTTTGGCTGCCTAAGCATTGTATTTCTCATGGGAAATGACAGGGCTTTCAGTTTTTATCCAGATAGTGGACCTTACTCAGGTGCTACTGAAGTCCTTGGTTGTTCTAAAGATTTTAGCTTCCCTATATTAAAATCAGAAACTATTCTAAATAAATTAAGGATCAGCCCTGTATTTGTTAGGATTAGATTTGGCTGGATATAACAGAAAAGCCAAAATAACAGCAGCATAAATAATATAGTCATTTATTTCTCTCTGATATCAAAGTCCCTTCTTCTGGCTGCTCTGGGTTTGTCAAACGAAGCTTATAAATAAGCCTTGAATGATCAAATTCTTTCCAGTAACTTAATTGTGTCCTAAACCAAAGCCCAAGAATATTTATAGAAACACAAAATATCCAGCACCCAAAAGGTAAAATTCATATCTGGTATCCAATCAAAAATTACTCAGCATTCAAGGGAACTGGAAAATAGGACCCATATCAAGAGAAAAATCAATCAAATCCATCCTAGAAATAACATAGATGATAGGATTAGTACACAAGGACATTAAAACAGTTATAACTGTTTTCCATATATTCATTTGAAAGTAAGATCAAGAATTGTAGACTTTATTCTGGGTGGCTATGTCCCCAGCTAAACTGTCATAGTTCTATCACTTAGTGAAAAATGGGAGAACTGAAGTACAGGGACAACTAGCTTTCACGTCTCAATTTCAATGCATAGTCCCGGCTGGAGCGGGCCTGATCTAGTTTGAATAACATTATGATCCTGGCTTAAAATAATCTGAATAAGGGTAGTCCTCCATGTTTTTGATACTCAGAAATTAAAAATCAAAGTAATTTGGTTTGGCATTGTTTGACTTCCAGCCCCCACACCTCCAAATAGCTTTTTTTTTTCCATATAGTTTTGAGGTTATCTCAAACAAACTGCCAGAGTTACTCCATTTCCCCAATCAATGACGCCAGGCTAGAGGTGGCACTTCACATTTTGTTTGACTTTTGCCTGTTTATCCTGGCCAAGAAACTAGGACCATTCAGCATGTTTATGCCTTAGTCCTGAAGCAGCTCACATTCTTTCTTTCCTAATAAAGTCACTAACACCTGCACCTGACTCCAAAGATTATCTTTTTGATCTCCTATCACACAGGCA
>JAQZBX010101160.1:0-11286 GCA_029593785.1 Cabassous unicinctus
GAAGAAAAAGCTCTTTTGGTAAAGTTAAAGAAGTTGAGGGCCAAATATTCAAGGAGAAGTTTGAAAAACATGACGATTTTGCAGAAATAGCAGAGCAGTGGTTCTACAACTTTTCTGGACATCAGAATCACCCACAGAGTTTCTGATTCTACAGGTCTAGGGTAAGGCACAAGAACGAACATTTCTAACAAGTTCCTAGGCGCATGATGCTGATATTGCTGGTTCAGGGACGGCACTTCAAGAACCACTGCGGTACAGCAGGGTTTCTTAATCTTGGCAATACTGACCTGATGGCCCAGGAATGTAGTGAGGGCTGGCCTGTGCACTATAGAATGTTTACCAGCATCTGTAGCCTCTATCCATCTGATGCTAGTAGGACTCCCCCTCCCAGTTGTGAGAACCAAACATTTGCCAAATGCCTTCTGGGAGGCAAAATCAACCATGGATGAGAAGTACCACAGCAGAATACTGTACAGTAGTTAGAAGCTAAGACTGGAGTGAGAGGCACCTGGGATCAAATCCTGCTTCATCACTTGAAGTCACAAGTCAGTTAAACTCTCTAAGCCTCAGTTTTCAGTTCTTCATTTGTAAAACAGGAACGTTAATGGAGTCTGACAAAGAGGGCTGTGAGAACTAAATGAGCTAAAGTAGACTGCTCAGCACTGTGCTTCACGCACTGTAAAGCTCTCAAAAATAAGCACCACCAAAGTCTCCATCACAGGTAACCAAACAGGATGTTCCAGCAAACAAAGAGAAGCTACCTCCAAGGCGACTTTGTAGCAGGGATAAGCCTGGAAGGAGATAGCACCAAGTTAAGAGTTTGCCAGAGAATTGCAGGTGGAGTGGTCTGCAACTAAAGTGGTGTTCATGAAAAACAGGCATGGAGGAAGAAAAGGATATAAAGGGAAACCGGAATCAACTCTGGGAAAAGCAGCTGTGTCCAGGGCCATTCAGGCAGTGGTCTGACAGCAAGCAGTATAAACATTCCACTCCCAATGGAAGCAACTACCTGTTTACCTCTGAGCTAGGCTTCACAGGACTGAGGCGGATTAGATGAATAGCAAGTGTTACCTTGATATACATTACTTTGGAGTTAAACTGAAAATATTTCCTTATGCTGGAAATGGTTCTTGCTGCAGAAAATATTATTTTATAGTGTTTTTCATGTAATCAAAGAGCATCTGAGGCAACACCACTCAGCTTACGAAAAACTCCTTTTATGCTATATAAGAATAAGTGCTCAGCCAGCGGAGAATCTGATCACCTCATGCAGTTAATCATTACCTGTCATTATGAGAGCAATAAATCATGGATGAATACCTTTCATTAATAGTACCAACACTAAACTATGCAGAAAGATCACTGGCTCAGTCCTCAGGGGCAGATGCAGCTACTATGGAGCTATCGTGGGGTCAATGGTATAATTTGTCTCAAGGGGATAAAGGACCTATTTAGTGTTTTCGACTGAGTTTACTGCTTGTTTATATAAGCTACACACTGAAACGGTATGACAATTTGAAAAACAGATCTAACATTCTGATTTTACTTACTCATCACTTTTATCCTAGTTCTTTTTTTATCCTGTTTTTATACTATAAAAGTCCTTCCAGTGTCAAATATGAAATCTTACATGTAGGTATGTGTTAGGAGCTTGCCCAAAAAGAATATCAAATTTATTTATTTTTTGTCCATTCATTTGTATTCACCTTCAATAATGATATGTTATAAAGAAAACTTAGCATACTATCAAAATAATTTAAAGGGAGGACTGTATTTTTGTGTGGTGTCTGGCTGTGGAAACTACTGATTAAAAAAATACAGTATTCAGGCCATGCCTAAATTTATTTTTAATAAATACAATCATAAGAAGAGCAAATACAAATTATTTAGCAGGAATTATAAATCAAGGGATCATGTAAAATTGTGTAAATAAAATAAAAAACAAAACAAAACAGAGCTAGTGGATAAAGAGATATAAATGATGGGAGAGATTCAAACATGGAATTATTGCCACCCCTCTAGCAGAACAGATTTCTGAATAAAGAAATCAATCCCACAGCAACATTGAAAAGGAATGGCTTCCAATCCTATTTGAATCAAATAGATAAATGAAAGGTTGGTATTATAAAACTCTAATGTACTAGCTTAATCTCATTATGAAAATACAGGAGGAATTCTACTGAAGGAATTTTCATTTGCAGGTACCTATAGCTTCTCCTCCACATACTGAAATACAACCCAGACAATGTTTCACAAACACCAGATAACAGAAAACAACTGCTCTAATATCCTTAGTGATCTAAGTGCATAGAGGGCTGGACTAGGACTGATCCTCCGTACTTCAGCAAGCGTATAAAGCAGGCTGCCTCGTTCCAGTTGAAGCCATTACTTCTCTGAGATGCGGCACTATTTAAAACCAATCATGAATATTGGAGCCCCAATCCAAAAGTGCATATTAACCCGACCAGGAGGAAAAGTTCCACATATGTCTTTTGAATCTAAAAGTCACAATTTACCTGTTTTAACATTTTAGTGACTCTGATTAGCTATCTTTGACTCCTACAATTCTCTATATTAAATTAAGTTGAGCTGTAAAGTAATGCAGACCTTATTGATTCCAGAGACTGTGAGTCACCAAGGGAAGAAGTCCAAAAAGGTTAAATTTCCACTGAACTCCAAACAGAGGTTCGAAAGCTAGAGAGATAAAGACATTAGCTGTAGTCTTGTGAAACATTCAAGGCTGCTTTCATTTGATTAAGGAGTTTGCTACAGGCTCTTTATGACAAATATAACAAGGACACTTTAAAATTTTTAAGCTTTGAAGAAAGACCCTTCTTTGAAGAAAATAGATTAGCAAGGAAGAATTCCAAATCAGAAGCTAAGGAGCAATATTTTTATATACATTCAGAAACTTACTTTCAACATTACCATTTAAAAAAAGGCTATAGTGGAAGGCTACAATCCTTATTGGCTCAAGCAATTTGTTCTGTGATTTCAAACTGTGCTTACCAAAACCTGTTGTCTTATGTCAGTGTCTCCCAAATTGCTCTAAAGAACACAAATGTTCCACGAAATGTTTACAGAGATTCTGGTGGGGGAAAAATGGAGAGAGAAAAAGAAAAAATATCCTCTAACAATATTTTTGTTCTGAAATTTTTCATACATATACAAAAATACTAAGTATATTTGATACAGTTTTTATTGCTATGAGAGAAGCTGCCCTTAACACTATGCCATGCCCCAGAAGGCCAGGAAGGCCATTATATGCATCCATGCTCAAGTGATGCACAAATACACAACTATTGTGTTTTACACCATTTAACAGCCGATTCATTCTTTTTTCCTAATAATTTCAAAATATTATATTTTGACTTTAATCACAGAATAAAGATATATGACTCAACCCTTAATAATTTCCACTAGCCATGAATGTATGTATGAAAAATGACTTTTCCCATACAAGCTTGTGTTTGCTCTTTCTGAGTGTGTACTGATGTTCTATCAACACAATTTTTAAAGTTCTTCATGGTTACATGAGTTCAAAAAATGCTGTTTTAGTTATACAGAAGTACAAAGTACATGACTCAATTTTTGGCACAATGAATTATGCTGTACCTATTTTTAAAATTTTAAAATTACACATAAAGAACTCTTTGCATCCTTTGAATCTCAACATGACCCACATTTATGTTTTAAAATTAAGTAGCACATAAACAAGAATGCAAGTTCAATACTGATAGATTTACAGATCCTCATTTATAGGGAAAGAAGCTTTCAACAGCCATCCTCCAACACAGGACAACAGCTAATGTGACAACAACACATACTCAGTATTTTAATAACCACAGTGAAGGCAAAAGATGCACCACTTCTAAGTTGTAATAAAGAATTTATTTTGTATGCATGATCTGAGATATAGACTGTGTGCTGTATTTTTAATTTAAAAAACAAAAAACTGTGGCTTCCAAAGAGGAATATGTTACTAATCTAGTCACACCAACAAAACCTTTCTACTTTAAAGTCTAAATTTTTCAGTTTTTAATTTTTTAAATATTTATTTTATTTTAAAATTTTTAGGAGGTACTGGGTATTGAACCTGGTACCTCGACATGGGAGGTAGGTGCTCAAACCACTGAGCTACACTCGCTCACCAGTTTTAAATTTTTAAATATCCTCTCATTCCTCTACTCCTGTCTCCTGCCCTCTTTTAGCAGCTACCAATGCAATAAAACAAACAAACAAAAACACCAAACTCATTTAGCTATTTATGGCAATCTTTATGGATAAATCAACAAAAGGAGAAAATAAGATGCTTAGAAATTCCCATCTTTTCAATTCCAGATATAAACTTAAACATGGAAAAGAAGACAAAATAATCACTAAAATCCTTACTATTTGATTACTACTCTATTTCTAGGTTTCCTTTCAGCAACTAATCCATTTGCTGAAAAAGTTGGCTATACAAATCAATTTTAGAATTTAAAGCTCCTTATACTCAATAATTTAACATTTTACATTTATTGTGAAATATATATTCAAAGAGTATATTAAAATGTGTAGTTTAATCAATAACTAGAAAGCACTCATTTTTCAACTACCACCCAAATCAAGAAATAGAAGCCAGCATCCCAGAAACAGAAGTGACCCTTCTTCAACATATCCTCCCCCTTCTTCAATCACAGTACTTTTCAATCCAGTGGCTTTAATGTCCTATGTAAATTTCACAAGTTAATTCACTAAGAATGAAAAGAAATAGTGCCACAGGTATCTTAAGATGAAAGTATTTAAAATACCTATAAAATGCATTACTAGAGAACCTTTTCTAATATATAGGACATTTTGATAAATTTCCTGTAAAAAAATGCCAGCAATAAATGTATTGATTCCTTTAGAAAATAAATGATGGCAAGTGTTCGAATTTAATTCTGTGGAACACCACACAAGAGGGCCATAAAACACAGATTATCTGTTCCTAGCACTTCCAACAACTGGCAGTGAGGAAGACCAATATTAGCATTCAAGATGCAAAAAGTGCTAAAGAACTGCCATTTCAACCCAGTAGCACATAAATACATAATCATAAATTACAAATTAACAGACTGATCTTTGTGATCTTGGCTTGGCTCTGACAAAATAATAAAAGCTTAGGCAATACACTTCACCTCCACCCCAAAAGAGGATGCTCGCTTGCAGGATGCGGGGTGGACAGTGTGTAGGGAAGAGCCGGGCGTGGAGTCACACTAGTGACACTGATATGAACTCTGCATATTCTAAGGTACCTGAGTTACAAGTACATGAGTATGTGAGCTTGAGTTATAAATCTACTACAGAATTAACAAAAGAAAGATTTTGAGGAGACAAATAATTGCACCAAAATAAATTTGATCGCAAAACATTAATCTAGATATGATGTTTAATTTGAACTTGATATTTTTCCTTAGCAAAGCAAGTCACTCAGAGTTCAATGTGCCATTTAAGGAAAGAATTCCAAATTCAATTATTAAACAATGTTTAAAAGCCCTTTATAAAGAAGCACTCCAACTCCAGAATGTGGATACAGGTAATGCAAAGCAAGGATAATTCATTTATAATTTAAAACCTAACCAAACAATTGCTTCCCTTGCACTAAACATCTCCCCCTATTCCTCCTCCAATCCCACCCACATATGTGTCTACTTCATACCAGCGTTCATTAGCTTCTCACCAACCAACGTCAGCCCAGGCAATGCTGTCCCCGTGGACCATGACCTGGTCAAGTTCTATATTAATATCTTTGGAGACTTGACAGATAGGAAAAGACAACTGAATTTAAACATCTAAGGTCTCTTGTTAAGTACAATGACAATGACAGAATAGCAGTCACAGGGAAAATACTCTTGAATTTCTATATATGCTTTATAACAAATAAAGTTCCTTAAATCTCCAACATTGGAATTGCTGGTCAAGTGATATATCAATATGATGGAATATTATGCTAATACGAAGACTAAAAATTTTGAAACTATGTAACATGAAAAGATTTTATAATATATCATAAAATATTTTAAATATACATTTATATCTAGCTATAACTATAAAACAATGTGTGTGTGTGTAGGCAGACATGATGAACATAATAGAAAATGAATATTTGGTAGAATTATAGGGGCTCTTCCAAACCTTTGTAGGTTTGTGAAGTAAATAAAAATCAGAAGGTCAAACAAGGAATGACTCCTCTCCAAAGAACTGTAAAACCATCATCAGCGCCTTGGTAATCACCTCATATCTATGATCCACATTCAAGATATCAAAACTTGCTATATATTACCCTTACAAGAATGCCTCCAGACAAGGTCACCAGCGAAAGGGGAAACAAGGTCCTGCTGGGTATTTTGATTAAGAAGAGAGAAAAAAATGACTACCTCACAGCAAGGTGACAGAGGCATTTTGACCAATGGCATGTTTTACTGCCATTTCAAGGTATCAAATTTAATATTGGCTCTTACCAAAATTAACCACTGTATCCAGAAAATTACAAAATACACATGGAGCATCTAGGTTATATCCTGATAATTTTAGTGACAGAGTGTATCAGTTTGATCAACTTTGTATTGCATCAGAAATTACATCTCTGTAAAAGTAAGAGATATTTAGATTCAAGGATTCTCTGAGGATAGCTTTCCTTATTGAATTTCCTGACACAGGCATAAAGTTTCCATTACTTACTTTATGCTTGCTCTTAAATACTACATAGGCCGAGAGCTTTATAAGGATACCCTGAAATTACTGGTACTAAACCAAGATGTAAACTTAGTTTGGATTCTATCAGTGTGATTATGAAAATTACCCTCCCAGCTAGCTTTTTTGCAGTAACTGACAATCTTATTTTAAAATTTATTTGGAAATGCAAAAGCTCCAGAAGAGCCAAAAATATCTTGGGGGGGGTGTGTGGGGGGGGGAGTCTTGAGGGTCTCACATTTCCCAATTACTACAAAACTACAGTAATCAAGACTCTGTGTTACTAGCTTAAGGGCAGACATATAAATCAATAGAATAGAATTGAGAGGCCAGAAATAAACCCTCACAATTATGGTCACTTGGTTTTTGATGAGGATAACAAGAAAATTCAACGTAAAATAGTGTTTTCAAGAAATGATACTAGGACAACAGGATCCACATCAAAAGAATGAAACTGGACCGCTATATCCCATCATGTACAAAAATTAACTCAAATTAGATCATGGACCTAAGAGCAAGGGCTAAAACTATAAAACTCTTAGAAGAAAACTTAGGTTTAAATCTTTGTGACCTTGGATTAAGCATTGGTTTCTTAGATATGGTACAAGAAGCACAAATGACAAGTGAAAAAAACAGATAAACTGGACTTCATCAAAATTTAAAACTATGTGCTGCAAACAATACCATCAAGAAAGTGAAACAACCCACAGAATGGGAGAAAGTATTTGCAAATCATGTATCTAATAAGGAATATGAAGCTGTAAGACCTCTTGCAACTCAACAAAGAAGATATACAAATGGTCAATAGACACATGAAAAGATGCTCAACATCATTAGTAACTGGGGAAACACAAATCAAAACCACAATGAGATACTACTTCACACCGGCAGGATGGCTATAACCAAAAAAGACACATAATAATAAGTGTTGGCAAGGATGTGGAGAAATCAGAACCTCGTACATTGCTGGTAGTATTGGAAAATGGTACAGCCACTTTGGAAAACAGTTACTATACAACCTAGCAATTCCACTCCTACCAAAGAGAACTGAAAACAAAACAAAAACCTGTGTATGGAATTGATAGTATTATTCATAACAGCCAAAAAGTGGAAACAGCCCAAATGTTCATCAATCAATGAATGGATAATCATGTAGTATAACCATGCAAAGGAATATTATTCAGCAATAAAAAGTACTGATTCAAGCTACAACATGGATGAACCATGAAAACACTATGCTAAGTTAAAGAAGCCAGTACATTTAACATGCTAGTTGTATAATAAATATATTCCCTTTAATTGTTTCTCTTCTACATGCTTTATACCCAAATACCATGTACTCTATATAACATTCACCCAGTGCCCCAAATACAACTCTTTTGCCCTTCCAGACTCCCTGGGCTTCTTTATTAGAGTATGTCCTCCACTCTGCCTAATTATTAGTCGTATGTCCAGTACCCCTGCTTAATGAGAATAAGGTGATTAACCAATTCTTTATTTTCTGTAGGGTAGTATCTTGTATTTAGACTTGTTCAGTGTTCTCTAGGGAAGAAGCATCTTAGTACGACAAAAGAAAAAAAGGCTTTGGAGTCTAATAGCTCATGTATTCAATGGTTACTGATCAACTATTTTGTGCAGGAACTGAGCTGAGATCAAAATTAGACTCACCCATTTAATATTTGTATAATCGTGATCAAGTTACTTAACCTCTCTAAACCTAATTATTTTTCCTCTCTAAATTGAGTGTGCTACCTACACTTCACAAAGGTGTTTGAGAATTAAATCAGATAATAAATATATTCCCTTTGGTATACATGTCCCTCAATAAATATTATTTTCTTTTCTCCTTTCCTCAAAAGCAGCTGGAAATTTTCTTTAAGTCTTAGGAAAATGTAGTATACAGCAGATATACTCAGGAGATAAATGATCTCAAACCTTTTGCAAGTTAAATTTCGAATTTATAATTTAGATTATAAACCCCAAGTTTTATTATTAAAATTATCTAGAGCCTGAGAATGTCATTTAAATTGGAGAATTCTTATATTCTTATATTCCCTAGGAAATTACTTAATCCTGACCCAAATTTCTTTTCCAAGTGGCCTGAGTATCTTTTAGGTACACCTTCTTAGGAAACACAGTTAACAAGCCTTTATTTTGTGCAAGATGTGGCACCAGGTGCTCTCGTTATCACCTTTTAAATATTCTGGGGCAGACACAGTGATGCAGGACTCCCACACTGCTGGTGAGAACTGAACACCAGCTCTACCTTCTAGGAAAGTAAATCGACAGTGTGGATCAAAGGACTCAAAATCAGCACACCCTTTGATCTGATAAGTATATTCTTAGGAATCTACTCTAAGGAAATAATCAATGATACCCAAGACTCAGGCACTAAGACATTCACTGCAATATAAGAACAATTAAAAATCCACATTCAATATGCATAGAAGAGTGGAACTGTATTTTTAAAAAATGGTAAGATTGATTATTTATGAGTAGCAAAGTCAGAAGTAGTATTGTCTTGCTTTTTTTGTATTATCCCAAGTTTTCTGCTATTCAGATATTATGCTAATTATGAAAAAGTCTTATTTTTAAGCGACAAACCAAACTCATTTTAGTGTTGAAAAATTAACAGCATATTTGAAGATCACTCTAGAATTTTAAAGGTGATTTCAGATACATTAGTTGGGAGTCTTAAAACATGCATGAAAGGTGGATAAAACGGTTATTTTGTCCATGTAACAAATGGGCAGACTAAGGCTCAAGGGTCATGTGACTTGCCCAAGGCCACATAGAGTTGAGTCTAAGAACCCAAACTTATCATTCCTAAGTCCAGGCTCCTTTCTCCACCTGTGGTTCTCTCCAAGTTTGGTTCCTGAACCACCAGCAGCAGCATCACCTGAGCAATTGTGAGCAACGTGCAGTCTCAGGCCCCATGCCAGACCTACTGAAACAGAAACTCAGGGGGAGTGTTTCAACAAGCCCTCCCGAGGTGTCAGATGCACATTAACTTAGCAGAACCACTGCTGTGCATTGTGCTGCCTTGCAAACACTTTGTGGGATCAGCAAGACATTTCTGGAAAAAAAAGGGAGGAGGGGTGTTATTTCTACCACTGTCAATTGCATTTTCAAACTTTCAGGTTCTTCCAGATCATAGGAGCTATTAACTATAAAGATTCACAATAATCTTAATGTTTGATTGCTGACAATGTAATTAACCAACCAGTTTCTTTCTGAATTACCTCCGGAACATCGCTAGCTAAAATTAATCAGAGGAGGGGTAGAATATTATAAGTGGGTATGTCATGTGCATGGGCAGGGAGTAGGGGCAGGAATTCTGGAAACAACAATTTTATTACCTTGAACCATTACTTCTGGAAGATATTCTTCTGACCTTGGTAACCCTGAAAACCAATGGCTGCAGATCTGTTTAAATCAGTTCCATAAATATTTACAGAGCATTGGCTTTATGGTAGGTACTGCACCAGGTACTACAGGGGACACAAAGCTGAGTAAGATACAGTCTTTGCCCCAAGCAACTTTTTTTTTTTTTTTAAGATTTATTTATTTATTTATTTATCCCCCCCTTGCTGCTTGTGCTCTCTGTGTCCATTTGCTGTGTGTTTTTCTGTGTCTGCTTGTCTCCCTTTGTTGCATCATCTTGCTGTGTCAGCTCACCGTGCCGCACAGGCTGGCTTGCCTTCACCAGGAGGCCCCGGGAATTGAACCCCGGGCCTCCCATATGGTAAACGGGAGCCCAACCACTTGAGCCACAGCCGCTTCCCCTCAAGCAACTTTTAACCTACTAGATGATGTCAACATTTCATGAACATAACAGGTAAAGAAAGGGAATGTCACAAGATAAACAAAAAACTTCATCATGGAAATTTAAAGAAAGGTGACATCTCATTTTGGAGGGGGGAGATGGGAATTTGTGGACCTGGGAGACAGGACTTCAAAAGACAAAAGAGAAAAGAGAGAGTACATAAGGGTCTTTTCCCCAGAGGAAATGAAGCAGCAGGTAGGACAGGAGGGCATATACAGAGGGGCTTCCTACCAGGCCTGTGCGCAATGGTGGAGCGAACACCGGCAAACTATATCACCTTGGCTGAGAAATCTCATCTTCAAATCTCAACGGACTCATTTGTACAATAAGAAAAATAATAATCTTATTTACCTTACAGAGTTACAGTTCAATAATTATTTCCTACTAAGTAACCAAAGTTGTGTAATACTGAAAATATTTCAATTCAGAATGTTTCCGCTTCAAACATTACACATTTCTGAGATTAGTAAATGAGGCCAAATTAAAATGACTAAAAATCAGCTGATAAGAGCAGAAGAATCATATTGTAGAAGCTTTTTAAGTTTTCAAAATGTTTTATATCTGGATAGGATAACCAGAAACAGCAGCTATATATAGTGAGGGAAGCATAGAGAGATTGAAGGGTAAGGAATTTTCTTGTCTGTTTTTTCTTTATTATTATTATTATTGAAATAATGTAAATGCTCTAATAATGATTAGAGTGATTAAAGGACAATTATGACTATACCAGATACCAGTGATTG
>JAQZBX010101161.1:0-11282 GCA_029593785.1 Cabassous unicinctus
TCATCCTCCTCTTCCTCCTGACTGCCCCGGGAAATTGGGGAGACTCGGCTCCCACCACCACCATTGCTTCCACCTCGAGGGTCTGCACGGAACTGGGGTAAGGTCTCCAGGCAAAAGATGACAATGGAGATAAGGATGACCAACACGGAGACGATGGCGATGCCCCTGGCGGGCCCCGAGCTCTCCGGGTACTCAAAGAGAAGCCAGACCTGGCGCTGGAAGGGCTGGGAGGGCAGCGGTTTCTCGTCCTCGCCACCTTCGGGCAGGCAGCCCTCGTCCTCCCGGAAGGCCGCCAGGGCCTCATCCCCCAGTTGGTAGAAGCGGATCTCCTCCAGGAAGATGTCCAGGGGCACGTTGACCGGCCTCCGCAGGCGGCCCCCCGACTGGTAATAGTAGAGGATGGCGTCAAAGCTGGGCCGGTTGCGGTCGAAAAAGTACTCGTTCCTCAGGGGGTCGAAGAAGCGGACGCGGCGGCCTGGGTCCCCCAGTAGCGTGTCGGGAAACAGGGACAGGGTGCGCAATTGTGTCTCAAAGCGCAGCCCCGAGATATTGATCACCAGGCGCTCGCTACTACAACAGCCCCCGCCCCCGCCGGTCTCGGGGAAGTCTCCCGCATCCTGTTGCTCCCCCTCCGGCCCACGGACCTCCCCCGGCGCCGCCAGCGTAAGGGATTTCTCCGATCTCATGCCCCCTCTTCCGTGCGCTCCCCGCCACTAGGACGGCGCCTACCGCACAACCGCTAGAGCTCGGCACCCGCTTCCCAGCTCCCGGCTGCGCCCTCTTTTTAGGGTGGGGCTCGCGCTCCTCCGAGCTCGCGATCTGACCTGATGGTTGGGTGGGGGAGCCCTGAAGCCCTGGTCGCTGCTACGTCTGGGGAGGTGACCTGGGCGCGGGGTAGTTGGCTCTGCGCCTCCAGTTGCCCGCACCTGGGTGCCAGCGCTTACTGGGATACCTGGAACCGCAAGCTGGCGCGGGTGAAACTGGGTGCCGGAAAAGACGCGTGGCTGCGCTCCCCGCCGTGATTGAAGCTGGGCTCCCGGACGCGGGGGTCCGCCCTCCAGACCGGTTACCTCTTCCCAGCTCCCACTGCGCTTCTCCAAAAGCTCAAGACCCCAGGCTGTCGCTGGAACCGAAGCGCCAGATGCGCCTCCCTCCGGCTCGGCAAAGACTCCTGGCGGGGCTCGGCCTCCGCCCTACGTCCACGCCAGGGCTCCGTCTGGCCAAGGTCGCGGTTCCCTGCGTCTGGCCACAGCCGCCACCTCCTCCCCACGAACCGCGCCGCAGGCCCCGGACCGGGCCCTCGAGCTGCCCCGGCGCGGGAGCGCGGGGACCCACCTCCCAGCCGCTCAAGCCTTGGCTGCAGCCGCCGCAGCTGCAGCGGGGCGGCTCTCGGCTCTGCCCTTCCTTCCCAACACACACTCTCCAAGTGACGTGGCAGGCCCCGCCTGCTGCCCCCTCCCACCCCACCTCCACATCACACCCCTCGCCCAGCCAGGGGCTGCAGCGAGCCAGGGCGCCCGCGAAAGAGACACACACTTGGCTCCCCAGCAATCTTTCCCGCGCTCTCCTGGCACGCCTCTCCCTTTCACACCTTCACACTCACAGCCTTCCTAAAGGAGCACTCAGTGCCCTGAGACCTCGTTTCGGTTTACCGAGTTGCCCTGTACATCAATCAGAAAACACACCCGGCCCCATACACCCCACACACCCCGCAAGGCTGTGCACCATGCCCTCCACTCACCCAGAAATTTAATGAAAAAAATTAAATCATATTTTATTCCTCTGTATTACAAAGACCCATTTGCCAGCCTCTCCAATCTCTAGGAGAGAGAGGAACAATTTTTGAAATGTCTTAAGAGCTTCTAGTTTAAACCGTATTCCGATGTAGGTCCTCAGATAATCCCATATTTCCCTTTGCAAATCTGGGAGGAGAGGTTGCAACCCTCCTAGATTTGCAAACTGGTAGTAGAAAAAGGGCTGAGAAGCCTCCCAATGCCTTTCTTTTATTTTCTTTTCTTTTTTTTGTTGTTGTTGTTTGTTTTGTTTGTTGTTTGTTTTTGTTTGTTTGTTTGTTTTCCCAATGCTTTTCTTACCAGGAGTTTTCCAGGGAGTCTTGGGAAGGTTAAGCAGCCACCCTGGTGGAGAAAGAACCAGATGGTGGTATCTCAGAAGTATCATTTTCCAGGGAAGTGCACCCTGAAAAGCATTTGCTACCAAGACTCCTTGGGAACACATCTGGAATTTCTGCTTACTGGGCAGCCAAGAAAAGGGAAGGAGAGGTAAGTAGAAGGGGGTATGCAAGAGTGCTCATAAAAATAATAGCTACATTTACTGAGCATCTAATACGTGCCAGTCACATCTAGGTGTTTTACCTGTACTATCTCATCCAAACCCCAAAACCCTGAGAAAGAATACCTTTGCTCCTAGGTAATGTTAGAATGAAGGCCCACCTGGCTAGATTTGGGTAGGGCAAAGTTTGTTGTCAGGAGCCTCTTGAATCTTCTCCTAGCTGTCCAGGATGGAGGAGGTAAGAAGGGTTTTCCATCCATTTCTTCCAGAGGCTATATGTTCTTTCTTCACTAGATCAGACAGGTTGGGGTCTGGGGAGGGAAGGCTGGTCTAATCTCAGACGGCCACATCTAGGTAAGACTGACATTTGCTTCTTTGTGCTTCAGTTTCCCCCTTTCTGGGATGGTTGTGACCAAAATGGATTGACTGATAACTACAAGCTGTCCTCTTTGGGTAGCTTCTTGTACATATTAGATCATCAGTAAGGGTTCATTGATGATAATGGTGAGAATGATATAGAAAGGTACTTTCAAGCCACAAGATACATAAAAGAGTTCTTTGTGTTGCCCAAAGTGTTTTTAAAACCACAGTGGTTTTCAGCATAATTGACTCCCAGAGGAGTTGGTGGAGGAGGGAACTAAAATGCCTGAACATGTAGGGAAGAGGTCAGATGGTGAGTGAGAAGGCGAGATGCTAGCACTGGAACACACTGCATCCTCATTCCCTAGTCTAGCCCCTCACAGATGTTCCAGGCAACAGGCTCTGCTTCCTTTCCTTGCTTGTACTGTTGGTTTCCACACTCCTCTCACCTCACATGTTTCTGTGAAGGGCACAAAGGACGAGAAAGCAAGTATATGGAGTGATGCAGTAGATAATTTTCCTATTTACAGGCTATGTAAGTGCAGTTGAGACTTCATGCAAGTAAGTTGCTCAATTCAATTTTAAAAATTAAAAGAAAGAAAAGAAAACCAATAATCAATACAATATAGAAGACATACTTTTACCCCTGTCCAAATATCTGTAGTTATTTTCTGTGTTGTGCATTGATTTACCCATGATTCTTTTTTGTTTTGTTTTCAAAACTTAAGTGAGTTATTCATTTGCAAGTTTGTTTTCATCATTGTCAGTTTTATTCTTGGGATTCTCAACTAGGTCAGTAACTCTTCAAAACAAATATTGGAGGAACTTGGGAATGATTCTTCCAGAAAGGTACACAGCCCAATGTGAGAGCAGGAACCCTGGGTATTTTATAGACCACCATTTGGGTATCCGTTGCATTTAGCCTGGCTGGCACCACCTGTCAACGTACAGTCAGAGCCTGATGTGTTCCAGGGTTACCTTCACAGAAGGCTGTGACCCAACAGGAGCTTCTCTGTGCATAGGGAGGTTCCCCTGGGAGAGAAAAGCCATTAGCAAATTCATGAATCAGAGTTCTGTTTTTAGTCCTTTTATGAAATATACTCACTTCTCATCTTAAGACAAACCTTATTCCTGGATCATTCTTCCCAAGAATATATTAAGAATGAATAAAACCTTCAGAGGTGCAGTTTCCCAGGTGAACAAAGAAGACAAGCGGCACAACCCCTTTGAGACTGCAATGCTGCTTCCAGGGACAGGTGATCATTTCCCCAGCATCCGCTGAGCTCTGTGCTCAGCACTGCACTCTGAGAAGCTGACTTTCTTTCCCTTCTATCTAAATTTGGATGCTTGCAATGATCGTAGGGGTAACTTACTTATTTAACAAGTATTTACTGAGCAGCTAGTGGGTGCCCAGCATGGTGTGGGGATTCAGCAGTGATTTAAACAAAATTCTACTCTTACGATCTTACACTGCAGTGCGGTAAGTACATCACATTCTAGACAGAACATTTACAAAGCAAACGAAAACCATGATATTTACATATTGTGGTAAATGCTTTGAAGAAAATTAATGGTATGTTATGTCAGAAATGAAGCTGGAGATTCAACTGCGAATAGGATGGGTGGGAAATTTCCCCCTGAAAAGATAGTAGTAGAATTGAAAGCTGGACGATGAGAATGGACCAGCCATGCTAAGAGAAGGAGAAGGGCATTCTGAGAAGACAACAAGTGTCAAAGCCTGAACTAGATAGGGCACAGGCGATGGAGAAGGCCAGTGTGCTGAGAAATGCAGCAAGAGGAAGAGAAGTGAAAGATGAGAGTGAAGGAGAGAGAGGGGTGAGGTCTTATAGGGTGAGGTGTTCAGGTGTTATCTTACAGGTGATGAAAAGCCAATGATGGTTTTCAAGTCGAGGAACGACATCATGTGACTTACAAAGAGGTTGTGAGGACAATGAATTACAAAGGGGCAAATGAAGAAGAGAAAGACCAGGAAATTTCAGTAGTCTAGGAAGAAGACGACGGTGACTTGAACCAGGGTGGAAATGGAGTGTGTGTGTTGTGGGGGCTGTATGTAGTAGAAAGAATCAACAGGACCTGGTGGTGGGTAGCATGTGAAAACTTGGCAATGAAGGCCATGTTTTTTTTGGTTTGAGCAATGAGGTAGGTAGTGGAGCCATTTGTTGAGATAGGGAAGATGAGGGGTTAAGCAAGTCAGATGCAATCAAGACTCCATTTTTAGACCTATGAAATTGGAGAGGCAAATTAAACTGGCACGTGAAGATGTCAAGGAGGTAGTTGTTTATTCAGGCGTGGAATACGGAAGAGAAATTTATGATCTGTGAATTTAAAACATTTAGAAGTATTTAAATCCATGACACTGAAGTCTTCTGGAGAGAAAAAAATATGGATAATAAAAGAAACATGACCAGGATCAAGTCCTCCACAGAACTCCACAATTTACAGTTCAAGTTCAGGAGGAAGAGGAGCCAGCAAAAGAGACTGAGGGGCTGCCAGTGAGGTAGAATGAGAATCAGGACAAGGTGCTGTCCTGGAAACCAACAACTGGGACTGGACCCCAGGAACCCCCATCCTTTCAGGCCTATGCTGACCCTGCCACTGAACACATTTTCTACATAAGATCAGGAATACATGGTGGGGAAAAAGGATGCCAGTGGGAGGAACCACCTAAAACTGGCTATGTACCAAACAAAGTGAGTACATAAAACACGGCATATAATTTGATAACCATTTATATTCTTATCTCTGTCCTGGGCACTAAAATGTACTTATCCCAGGTATATAAATGATTATCCTGTTCTATTTTCTAAACTTCTTTTACTTTGCTGCGTGTGTATGTGTGTTTGTGTGTATGTGCTTGTCATTTTCAGATTCCTCCAAATCAATAGTACTGTGAGACTTAGATTATAAATGTAACTCTGGTAGTAGGATCTCTGTAGGGAAGGGTAGATGGTGGATATGGACTTAGTCTTGCTGCTTCTATGACCAAGTAATATCTGGGAATGGTCCTTTTCACTGTCTTATCACCCACAGGCCCCTGCTGGGAGGAAGAGATGGAGACTGGCCAACTCCCTTCCCCCCAACTTTGCACAAGTATACACACACCCTCCCTAAGAAGATTTATCCCATTCTTTAGCTTTCCACAATCGAATCTAAACCACACAAAGATGGTTGGGAGTAGTGGTGGGTCAGACATGGTGTCCCTCATCTAACTGTCTCACCTCTGAAAAAAGGTGTCACTGCTCTAGTCTTCCAGTTCTTCAGGGGATCCTATGTGGAAGTTCCTTTGGCCAGAAAACAGTGTCCCACATGACCTAGCCCCCTTCTTCTTGCTACCTCTTTCACCCCTTTCCCCAGGGCCCCAGACACTTTTACTCCTTCTTTTCACCTTCCCCCATTATCTCTACTGAGGAGATAAGGAAAGGAAGCTTTGAATCCTGGGGGAGAGGGGAATTATAATAGGTGATTGGGTGAGTCCATATGTTACTTTGCAGCCAGTTTTTGCTATTTTCACTTTGTTCCCCTCCCTCTACACACACACACCAAAAGGTCACCCAAGAGCTAGTTTTAAAAAACCAGATGTCTTGAACTTTGAGGGCTCATTTCCTGCCAATAGCACCCAATGATTCTACAAACTAATGGATGCCCCCAACCCACATTTGATAATATAACTCTTAGAATTAAAGTCCCCCTTAAAAATTAGTCTCAGGAAGAACCAAGGACCATAGCAATTTTCCTCCTTCCAGGTTTTCCCTGTGACCTGAGTGGACAGGGGAAGGACAATACAATTATATAAGCTCCTATAGATAAGCACCATTTATAATTAGCTTCTTAGTCACAGCTTTTAATGATGATGATGATGATGTCATCAACTACAAAGTAGTGATGGTGATGCTCCAGAAATCACTAGAGAAAAATCTAACAGCTTTCACTTGAGTGAAGCTATATATTGGGAAAGGAATACATTAGACATCTGTGCCACACAAATCAAACAGCCTTAGAAAATGTCTAACCATTCCAAGAAATAAATCTATTAAGACCTCCTTATCTTTCAGAGAGGCTCCCAAGAGTGCTTGTTAGTACCACAAGTTTGTAGTCTGCATTTTTATCCCATTCCTTTTTTGTGATAGCATTAATGTGATTTGCCAAATATCTCCAGCTCTTACCTTTTAGGATCATAGGGGACTATGCTTTCTAGTTCACTTGTAGTTGCTTTGAACCAGGTAACTAATTCTCATCAAGAAGTTGTAAGCAGAAGTGATGCATGCCACTCTGGGTCAAAACATTTAATTAACAATGTGAAAGTCTCCAAAGCTATCATTAGCCCAGCTACAATGACCAGCATTGCTCAAGATCATGGCTGCTCTGTTAAAGTGAAGTGGGTTCCAGTATGAGATGACGTGGAGCAGGGCTCTCAACAGAAGCAATAAAAATGTAGCATGAGTGAGGAATAATCCTTTGTTGTTCAAATCCTCTGATTTTTTGGGATATCGATACCAAAATTTACCACAGCAAAATCCAAAATGGATTTAGACATAAGTACCTGTAAGTAAGAAGATGCTATAACAAAAAAAAACATAATTGTGGCATTGACTTTGTGGCCAGATGGTGCAATGAAGAAACATTTTTGGAGGCAGTTATGGGAAATCTACATTATAAGTGGTAAAAACCTTTGAAAATCTGCTACCTGTGATCACTGAGAAAGCAGATAATGTACTTAAAAACTTGCATATCTGAGAAAGAGGTTTGAAAACAGATTGTTAATATTGTATATTGACTACTGTTGGCTGCATCTGACAATATAGTACAACATACTGACAAGCTCAGAAAAAGAAAATTTGCCAATTAGTGAGCTGAGATGGGATGGAAAAGAGAGAGTTCAGAAATTCAGGATTTTCAGGGTTGACAGAGGCAACTACTTCTCAGCCCTAATAAGAAATAAATAAAACTTAGATGGCCTTTGTGCAAGAAAGGCTGATTAGGACTCATTCTCATTTCTAATCCTCTGAATGAAATAAGGTGTTTTAGAGCAAAACCTAATTAAAGTTGTGGCTTCCAGAAGACTCATTTGAACTAGACAAAGGAGCTGGAGAAAAAAATAGACTAGGTGTGTAATCTCCCACAGAAAACTGATAGACTCAAAATTTCTACTGTTAGGTTCGTCTCAAAAACTATAGATGTAGTTATTGGCTATTGGCTCATAGAGCTGACTAGCATAGTTAGGAAAAAGTCTAAGAAGATTTTAAGACAGTCATATTGTCAAAAGAGCTAGGACTTGGATTAAATGATTTATGACTGCTTGAGTTTTAAAACAACCTTTAGGTTTCAGGCTGAGAAAGCTACTCAGGCTTTCAGGAGGAGATTATATGCTATGCCTACCTCAGATATGACCAAAGGGGATAACAGGGAAAGAAGAACCTCCCAGAGAGTAAAGCCAATGGCCAGAGAACAGTGGACTGGGCACCTCTCCCAGACAGCCAAACAAGGCCTAATTCTGCTCTGTAGGATTTCAGAATTGCTATGGACCAGTGATGGCTATGCTTCTTCTGTCTTTCCCCTTTCGAAATGGGAATGTTTATCACAGTTATCCTATTCCAGATCTACCATTTTATACTATGTTTGAGGGACAGATAACTTTTCCTTTCCAGTTCCTAAGTCTCTGAATCAAGAAGAACCACATCCAGAACTGATGTAGAGATTAGAACTTGTCATCCCCCGACATAAAGACTACACACATCACCAGAGATGCTAGGATTCCACTTGATGCCAGGACTGGATGGGTCTTTTGAATTGACCCCCCTAGGGAATAAGCGTTTTGCTTGTGGGAGCCAAACATTTGGTGTTCAAAAGGGCAGACCATGGTAGTCATTGCTGCTATTTAGCAAATATTTACCAAATATCCAACTTTAATTTCTGGGCATGAGGTAGAGTGCACACTTCCTGGTCCATGTGTGGTTAGATGAAGTCATGTGACTACTTCTGGCTGATGAGTTGTAACGTGTCATATCTGGCCTGAAGCACTTAATGCCAGAGCTCTTTTTCTCTGCCATAATGATCCGTAGCACTTGAAAAAGTGGCTACTCCATCAGCCTGTGACTCTGGGTAAAAGACAAAGAGCAGAGGACCCCACATACCAGTGATAGATATGTAATCTGAGCAATAAATAATTTCTTGTTATAACCCATTGAAATTGTGGTTGGTTTGTTACTACAGCATAACCTAGCTTCCCCTGACTAATATACCTACTTGCCTTCCTGCTTGGAAGAGCTTTACAACACAGAGGTCATGAATGTTTTATTTTCTATTAGTACAAGAAGAAAAATGTACATGGATCATCAAATTCATTCCCAAAGCTCAACTTTGGCTACATTTTTGTTGTTGTTGTTTACTTCTTTCTCTCTTAATGTATCTTTCTATAGAGATCATCACATATGACTATATGAACTGGTCTGGCTTTTTGCTCTTCCTTGTCCATTTTCTGATCTAACTCTGTACCCCCGAGCTAACAGCACCTGCTTTTGAATCCTTGTCTCCTATCTGATATCTCCAGTGGGATCATGGACAGAAGCTAAGTCTTTATGGTAAAATGTTGTAATTACCTTTTGTTTATTAATCTTTCAATAAATATTGACTAAAGATAATAATAGCTAGCTATAAGCATTGAGTGGATTGTTGCTGTGTTCCAAGCACTTTTCTAAGTGCTATAAGGTAGAAACTTTCCCTGTGTTTCTTATGCAAATGAGAAAACTGAAACACAGACCAGTTAAGCCACGTCCCAGGGCCACAGGGCTAGTGCACACTGGAGCAGGCTTCAAACGCAGGCAGTCTTGACTCCAGAGACCATCACTGTGAACAGTGCTCATCTTCCAAGCCGTGCCCTCCACAATTCTAGTTTTGCACCACGTTAACAGGTGTTTACACACACATACATATGCACAAACACACTAATAAAAACTCCAATTACATGAGTTTGGGAATCTGCATGCTTTAATTGTCTCATGGAAGTTCACAATAGACATTAGAATAATAAAATCTCTGACATATTCCTTAACATCATTTAAACCAATGTTTACCAACAGGATTTGACCATTGAACCCTATTTTTCACCAAACCTTACATATTGAGACTTGCATACTGTAGAACATAATTTGAGAAAATTGGGTCATAGAACCAAGCACTACAAGGGACTGTGAACATCATCTTACACAATTGAATTCATTTGCTGGTGCTAGAATAGGAGTTTAGAGCAAGAGAATGACTTTTCTGTGATCTTATGTTTATACTGTAGTGAAGTAAGTATTGGAATCCAGATCTCTCCATCCCCTGTCCAGCAGGATTTCTCTATCCTGTGGGTTACAAACAGCTGATTCTTCCAGGGAGAAGTGGCAGGCCCAAAAGAAACACACGTTTCTCAGATTCCAAGCATCATGAAGACAAGGACCCTGCCTGTTGCATCTATTTCCCCTGGCCTAGCACAATATCCTACATATAACAGGTGCTCAACAAATGTTGGTTGATGAGTAATAATGAGGAACAGAAGGAGGATAAAGCAACCAAGAGAAAGAGGTGCAGAGAGAGCATTGGTTACTAAGCTAAGGGGCTTCTACAAAGTCCAAAAGGATCTCTCTTCACCTACAATAACCCCCTCCTCCTCTCCCACTTCCCCTAAATTCCTATCACTCAGAGCACTGATGGAGTAAAAGCAAGCTCTGTATAGTCATTTGTGTGAATGTGTGTGTGAGAGAGAGTGTGGTGTAGAAGGGACGAGATTGTGGTGGTAGAAATAAAGAAAGGAGTCAAGAGCTGGACAAGACACAGAATGCCACATCTAATTGCAGGTATTGCCCCAAATAGCAGGCCTGATGGGAAAGGGTACCAAAATCCAGTGCAGTAATGGGAATAACAAAAGAACGATTACTTTTAAGTTTATGTTCTAGAATGACATAGAATATTTTCCTGCCTGCTTCCACCATTGATGGAGGAGAGAAGTATATGTTCTTTGAATATGATCCCAAAGAGATTGATCTAGAACCTTTGATGCAGTCATTTCAAAGCCTATATCTATTGTTTGTTTTTCTAAACTTGGAGTCCATGGAGTAGGACATTCTTTTAGATCTGAAAACAAATTAAAGGACTTTAAGATAAAATTTAAAACCTCGAGATATAGTTTATGACAGAGAGCTTAAGGCAAAAGAAGCTAAATTGATTTGTATCAAGTAAAATGATTTTCAGATTTCCCCCAGGGTCAGGAATTTGGGGAAGCCTAGAGTTGTAGAAGAGAAGAAATTTGGGAAGGCACTCTATTGAGTAAGGACAGATCCCAGAAATGGAGTGGGAAGACAGGGTCTCAACGAGGTTACATGGAAAGAGCAGTTTCTATTGGAGTGTACAGGTTGGATCAGTGATATCTGATATACACTTTTTGGTTCTTTCCTATTCTGGGCTCAAGTTTCCCTTGCAGTTTTAGGGTAACGAAAGGAAGCTGCTTCTGGATAGGGGGAGAGGGAAGGTGACCACTCACCTTTCCCTTGGATGCAAACACATGGGGCAGAGCAGGAGGCTGAGGCAGGCTGGTTGCCTATTTCCATCCAAAGCATTTCTAAGGACCCCTATAA
>JAQZBX010101162.1:0-11288 GCA_029593785.1 Cabassous unicinctus
GGAGAAATGTATATATTTATTCATCTGTGTTTACTTTTTAGTTTTTAATTGTTTATATTTTCGATTATTAGATGTACAAATAAAGTTAAGAGAAAAAAAAAAAAGATATATTATTCCTATCAAGCAGTAAAAATAAAGCTGAGAATTTCCAAAATGTAATTTCAATATCATTGCAACTCTAGGTTGGTTATATGGCTTCTGTCATTAGAATAACTAAGCTGGCAGAGACGTAAAGGCTGCTGTATTTTGACCTATTGTGAACACCTGCTAGCTGCCTGAAATATGAAAAATAATCCACGTGTAGAAATAGATGAATATGAATAAAATACAGGATTTTTTGCTACTAACAGCCCATAGGCTGCATAGTTTTTGCAATTAGATAAAAGACTACTAAGTCACATCTTGACGATCAAACTTGTGTGTTAAAATATGCCATGGGTTTTAGTCTGCGGAATTGTCATGGGAAGTCCCTTCCCTGATTTCTGAGAAAGCCTCGTCTTCTACGTTGGTGCAATGCTGCCACCTTGTGGTAGAAGTCACAGAGCATAGTCCGTTGATGTGTTTTCCGAAGACCTGGTTAAATTCTCGTGCAAAAGGAATCCTTTAAACCCACAGAGGCCCACGCAGAGGCCCACGGCGTGTGTGTGCCCGCGTGGCCTCCAGCAGAGGCTTCAGACTTGGGCGCGGCACGTGTGCTGTACGTGCCGGCTACAGAGAAGGGCAGCCCTGCAGGGACTCAACGCTCTAGGGTGTCTGCAAATATTCCGTTAACATTTTCTTGAATGAAAACAGGAGAAGCTCAAAATTGTAAAGATGCTGGTTGCTACTCAAATGGCACTAAACCAGGTTTCTGGGAAAATCCAATATTCAGAGCTCAACTCCTACTGCTTCAGGCAGAAACTTAATATAGAAGCTGTGAGTAAAGATAAACATAGCAATCCTAGCCTTCATTAGGACTGAAATAAATTATGATTTGTGATATAGAGTATACTTAGAAAATCATTTTGGAGGTTTGCTCCATAATGCATTGCCAAGTTAGTTTAAAAGTGCTCTAGGCTTCAGAAATGGTGAGGCGTGATGGCGGCTGCGCCGCTTGTGCTTCCAAGCCGGCCGGGGTTGGCTGGGACCCATTCCTGACAGAAGACACACTGCATGCCGTGCGCATTACGGTCTTAGTCGCAAAAGTAACCGTATTTAGTAAAAATGCACAGTAAGCTGTGTTATTGTGAAGAAAAGATAACCTGTTCTTTAAAAAAAAATGAAATGGTGCTAAAAACAGATTTTAATGTGGAGAGGCTGCTTTTTCTTCGTTTGTCAAATTTATCACAGTATAAAATGGGATACTTGCCATAATTAACAGTATTAGCTATTGACTTTTTAATCTATACATTGTGCAGTTTCTTCATTCAGTGGCAAAAGTCAAAAATGAATAAATATTGAAAGCTTTGATTTGGTAGACATTTTAAGGTATCACAGAGATCTAACTGTATTAGGCTAGCAAGGGTATCTTTTGGTGGCCAGATGTTTATGAACAGGTTAAATGTTCCTAGAAAAATAAGTCTGTGTGTAGAAATATATACACACAAATTGTTAAAAATGTATATCATCTTATATGCATTTAATAAACAATACAATATGAAAGACAATAAAATTAGTGGCAACATAATAACAAAACGTGTTATCTTACATTGAAATGGCCCCATAGAGATAGCTTCAACACTATTCTTAAAATCTTTTAAATAATATGTCTCAGCATATATTTGCATAATTATGTCTTTTATTTATTCTTGCATAAGAATTATTAAATTATGTCTATACATGGTATCTCTTTACTCTTGATTATTAGAGAACAGATGTTATAATTATTTTTTGGAAGCATAGATCAAAATACATCATTGGTTAATAATGAAGTGTGCTCTTTTTCAAAGGTTAGAGTTTAGGTTAGAATGTGCAGCAGAAACAGTGTATTTCTGCAAATAAGAGACTATAGATCAAATTGCTCATAGTCTGCGGTTTGCTCTGCCCTTCATCTGAGTTTCCCTTTATGCTGGAATTGAGTCGACCCATAATGTTATTTTGATTTAGTTTCTTGTCTGTCTTACACGCTCCTGTCAGGTAAACGCACCTGTCGTGACTGAATTCAATGGATTGCAATGAGCTTTCATCTTTATTGCAAAGCTTTAGATCACAGTGGGCAGGGCTGGCTTACGCCTGATGGGCCCGTGTTCCAGTTGAAAGCCCTCATCGGTCTTCAGTGATCGCCTTGCTGTCCTCGCCGAATGGGTTCTCGGGCTTCCCTGCCCCGTTTGGAGCAGGCTCACCGAGGCTGCCGGGCCAAGGAGGTGGCAGTGCCCGTGTGCTGCTGCCGAGCAGAGGGAAAACGCCACAGCAGCTTCTCTGGCAGGTGTCTTCCATGGTGGTCGCCTCACACTTCTTTCTCGAGGGACAGACTCACAGAAAGTTCTTAAGGAAAGACCCTCAGCGGTGCTTGACTGGGGGGAAGTGGTGCAATATTGGAGAAGAGCTTAGGATAGACAGAAATCTCATCTATGCCCAGTCAGAGATATTTACAAAAGGCTGCTCTAAAGCCGTCAACAGACAAATATAACAAGAGTACTACTTAGATTTGAAAGGAGCCTTTGGGTTAATCTTTTAATTTAATTTCTAGTAATACATGCAGACTTTATAAAGCAATTAATGCTAATAAATGTGCAGTTACTTATAAAATCATACCACATGCCTTTGCATACATATAATATATACATATATTTGCATATTGATTGATGTTATAAATCAGAATGTTAATTAGGTAATATTTCCTTGATAAAGACTAAAAGAAACTATTATTTATCAAAATTTGTTACAAAGTGTATCAGGGATCAGAGATATTTTACATGTAGTATATATACATAACCATCATTTTGTGAGTTAAGCTACATTTCAGTGATAATGCTAGGATGGCTATTTCCTTTGTGTTTACAAAAGGAAAGACTTTTTGAGACTCTTTATCAGTTTGTACTTCACTGTTTTCCAACATTTGCTCACAATAAATATTTCTAAAAGCTCTTGCTCTTGTGTGCACGATGGTGAATAATTCATGCAACAACAAGGCAGGGGTTTTAATTGATAGTGATTAGTGAACTTTCTAAATCTGTGAAACGTCAACAGGCTTAAGCTTCCAATAATGCCAGCATCTATTTTTATACCCCAGCCTCTATTTAACAGAAAGCAAATGCACCAGGCTGCAGCTGCTGATGCTGCAGACACCAGGAAGGGCTTTTGTTCCCCTACAGTGCTGTAGGAGTGCCATTTTGTTCCTCATGCGGAGACTGCTGCTTACATTTTCCTTTTGATAGTCTTACGACGGGGAGAAGTTGAATTTTTCAGAGAATGGTGTTCTGAGAACTGTCAGGTTTGATCCCTCAGGTTGGTCTCCAGATGGGGTGGAGAGGAAGTGAGGACTGTGCTTCTGCGATGCGCTTGCTCAGGCAGCTGGGAGTTTAATGATAAGAACAGACGCCAGGACCGTGTCCAGTTAGTGTCCTAGACCCGGGAAAGCCGAGTGTTCTAGGTCTCGATACGGCTGACCCTCATGCATCAAAGCTTCTGAAATAAACCAGTGGTGGATTTACTCTATATTTTATATTTTATGCTATATTGTAAAATGTGTCTGCATTTGAGTTTCAAATCTGTTTAGTAGAAATTAGCAATAAATGTTTTACAGGCATCGATTAATACAAACAAATTATTCATCATGTAAAAATTATTAGGAAAATGACAGAACCCAGTTCTCAGAATTTGAGGTCATTTTGCATATTTTAAAGCCACACTGTCAAAATTTAATTAAAAATATAAAAAATAAAAAACCCAGAATTGCATTACTAACGAGAACAAGAACTTTACCTCTTTTTATCTCAGACATGTTCAGGGAATTATATGATCTAGATTCATGGATTTTTTAATAATTATTATTTTGAATGAAATTATCCCTGCATTTTGAAAGTCACAATGCTAGTTAGTCAACTGGGAAACTGGTGTTAAGAACATCTAACTCAGTGATCTTTTTCTTTTCAAAATATAGATGGCTGCTTGGAAAATATGCTTCTCTGTTTTTCAAAGCACTCTCATTGCTTTTCTACTCTTCCAACATGGTTATTGTTTGAAATCATCTAAAGAGCCTCAGAGGACTCTCTGTTCAATCTTCGAATGTGAGCTAGAGCAAAGAAAAAGACAGTACATATTTCAAACAATTTTAAACTAAGCGTTTCATGCTTTGTGTAATTGTACAGATGAGTTGGGTGTTTGTATAAATTCTGTGCAAAATATCTGCGCTGCTCTCTCCCAGGCCTACGGCTTTTTCTGTGGTTTCAGCCCCCGTCTCAAGCTCCTTTCTCCATCCGTCTCCAGCTCCCAGGGCCTCGGCTATCCTTGCAGGAAGCACATGACTCCTTGCTAAGCAGAAGCTGCGCTGTGGCGGTGGCTCTAGAAACGCTAGATAATCGAGGGATTTCCATCTCGCTCGCCCCGGATCTTTGACTGGCTCCTGTATCAGTCACCTGCCTTGGAGCAAGGGATCTGGTTAGTTATGGAAGCTACCAAACGCACCCCCGGTTTTCCCAGTTTGGGATGCGTGGCTCCTGGCTTCTTGCCCTAACGCTAACCCCACGCGCACGCCCGCACTTCCAGTCTGATGGCTGCCGGCGTCCATCCCAGTTCTGGTCCCCTGCTTCTCTTCCGACTCACTGCAGAATGCGTTTGCCGCTGCCTGGCCCGGTTAACCCTTCCTCGGCTGGGGCAGACCTCCCCCTGAGAAGACGCGTAGAAAAAGCGTATTTCCAGGCCCACCCTGCCTGGGCCCTGTGTTGTGCTCATCAGCACACCCCACCATCTCTAGCTCTAGATTTCTCGTCTCTGATCCCAGCCTCCTTAACCGACACTTCATGAACCTGCTCTTTGTTTTCGTTGTGATCTGAGATTGCCAAACCCAGCTCATTCCATGCAGCTCGGCAGCCTCACTAGAGGTGCATCTGACTTTCTGAGACCAAAGATGGGTAAGTGCTTTATACACTCTAAAGCCTGAGAGCAGCAGATTCTTTGCCAATCAGACGTTGTAACAAACTACTTAAATAAGCCCCCACAGTGTCCTACACTCTACGCTCGGGCTCACTTGACTTTTGGTCCCGTTTCATAAACCAGTGCCCAACTGTAGACTGCATTTTGCATCTCTTTTCTCCATACCTGAGCTGAACCACATTGCCCTGAAAATACCTGCTGTGTAGCTTAGTTCACCAAGCACAGGTTTCCTTTATTCCTCTTTTTAAACTTCTCTAAGCATGTCTAGTTTTCCCGCACTGAGACCTGTGCCTGGAGCCTAGGTGCTCGTTCCTGGACATCCACTGACTAGCGCGTTTTCCCACCAAGCCCTTCCCGCCTGTCTCCTCCCTCACTCTTAGCTCCAGGCGTTCTTCTTGTGATGGACACGGGCCGGGATGCCAGCTATGATTATCCCAGTCTCCACGTTAAAGCAAGTGCCCCGGTTGGGTTATTTAATCCTTTTCACGGATGTGGTTGGAGGATGGTGTCTTGATTTGAAAGGCTAATAAATTAATACACACTAAACCTCTCCCCTGGCATGACTTTTCTCTGACATTATCTGTAAGATGCTAAGTAACTGCTTCTCTATTCTAGCTCTTCATCTTCCCCCACTTTGTGTTTATCCTCAAAGCTCCATGTCTTCCAGATGGGGGGAAAGCACACGCAACACATTCGCTTGACCCCATTGACCTTTGCTGCCACTGGCCCATATTTCTCCTTCCTTTCACAAAGTTGGCTTAGATGAAAGGGCTGTGCCCATTGTTTCTCTTTACTCACTAGCCAACATTCTTTAACTTCATTCAATCTGGCTTTTGATCTTTCACCTAAAAGTACCTCCCAGAGGTCACCAGAGGCCACTTAATCAGCAAATTAACAGCCTTTCTGGGTCTTTATATCCCACGGACGCTTTGCAGCCCCTGACGTTTCAAGACCTTACTCCCTTCTGCACCGTCACCTAGCGAAACGCTCTCCTTCCTGCCTCTTGTTGGCCTACTGTCCCTCTCTTTTTCCGCCTCCTTCTTTAACTCTAGCAGCTGACACTCCTCAAGGATCATTTATTTATTCTCTTCTCTCATTTCAGGAGAGAAATCATCTATCCTGAAGACTCAGACTATCCCGTCAGTGCAAATGGGCACCAAGCCAAGGTTCCTAGTCTAACAACTCTTTAGACCTCTAGGTGAAAGGCTTAACGGACATCAGGGTACTTCCTCTCATATGTGCAAACTGAACAGGTCAAGCCTGAACTCTTTGTCTTGTCCCAGCTCCCTTCCCCACCTTCATAATTTCAGAAGTGGTTTCAGCAGCCCGTCAGTCACAGAGGCACAAACCCTTGCCCAACTTGGGTCCCCTTTCTCCCGTGTTCTTCCTCCACTCATCTGCAAGGCCTGTGGGCTCTTTCCCCACAATGCCTTCCATTGGTGACTGGGATCAGCTGTGTTTCGTCCATTATAAATCTTACATCTGTGATTTCAATAGCATCTTAACTATTCTCCCAGTCCATGCAGAATAATCTCCCTCTATTCCATTGCTATGACCATCTAGGAATCAGGCTCAAAAGACATCAAACTCTAAGTTCCTGCAGGAGAAAAGCCATGTCTCTTAGCTCAGTACTCCAAGTCCTTCACAATGTAGAACTAGAAAACATTTCAAACTTACCTCCCATTAATTCATAACAAAACCATTTACTTCTCCCCCAGAATATACCTAGTTCAGTGCTATCTCCTTATTTTGCTTAATCTGTTATTTGACCCATTTGGAAGTCTTGAACATTCGTCTACCAAAACCATATGCTCCATTAGCTTCAGCTTTCTTCATGCAGCATGTCTTGGCCATTATCTCTCCTGATATTCTTTTGATTATCTTCTACAGAAGAGTTTAGGATACTCAACCTAGGCGTATCTGGGTTTGAGTTCCAACTTGATTCTCTAGTATCTAGTTGATGCTGAGTGAATTAGTGAATCCCACATAGTTTCGTGATGGACCTGATGGCTCCACAGTGTGTGGATAGATTAACCCACGTTAGTGCTCCCTGAAAAGACTCTGGCATGTGGATGTGCTATGACTGGGACCTTGTGCTAACTTCTTCTCTCTGCACCTGTGTCACCCACCACCCAGCACAGCGCTTGCTTGTTGAGCAAGTGTCTAGGGTGAGTAATGACGAGCAGAATCCAAAGAAATTAGGCTCCTTTGTCTAAATGATGAACTTAAGTGTGTTTGGGGAAACACACACATACACACTTACTGCATTTTTTATGAACAGAATAATTTATCCAAATCTTTTTTTTTTTTTTAATTCAAATGAATCTTTGGAACACCATGAGATTTATAGGTTGATTCAATATTTAAAATAAAAAATATAATAAAATGTTAGAAAAATGCTTTTTTTTATAGAACAAGGAAAGGAATACATTCACTAAAAATAAAAATAGGTGACAATCTTATAACAACAAAAACCACTTAGAATTCAAAATACACTGAATCAATGCCCATTTTAAAAGCAAAACAGATAGAATGAAAATATTTTAACAAATGGAGAATTTAATTTCATGATGAATTTTTTGCTAAAGATTTCTTTTTCAAATCCAGCCTAATTTCAGTAATGATATAAATTGAATCCATTTTCTTAAGGAAATTTAATAAATGCATTCTTCCAAATTAGTAGTGCTCCCTAAAGGGCTTTTAAACAGATCCACAAATTTCATATCTTTATTTTAACCTAATTTGGGTATTCCTTTAACTTTACATTTTTGGGAATTCCAAAGTCCATATAAGCTGTTAGTAACCATATCCAAGCATCTTCCAAAGCAGCACTTAAAGCGTCTGCTGGCCAAGGAAGAGGCTAGTTTACATTTTATCCAGATGCTAGGTCTTAATTTTACACGTACACTGTGTTTTAAAGTAACTAGCTACTAACTGGCATACAAAATCCATTTAGCCACCATGTAACTGAATCGTGCAGAAGGTCTTGTCCCTGCAGTGGGAATTCAGATGGGAAGGACGCATTTGCACCAACGGCCTCCCGGCTGGCTCTGGGCTGCCTGAATCGTCTCTTAGCCCTAAATTACTACTACCTCTGTGTATTCACTGGAGCATTATTGTATGTTTGCTTTTGCACATTCATATATTTTTATCAGGTCCATAGAAAACTAAAAAAAATTAGAATTGGAAAGGAACTTCTAAATAAGTTTGGTCGACTCCTTCACTTTACAGATGAGAAGACTGACCTAGTTAAGTTTAAATGCCTCTAAGAAAGGATGTCACTATTTTCCTGTATATATTTTATCTTTCTCTCTAAATAAAATGTTATTTGAAGGCAAGGATGTCACAGATTATCTCCACAGGAGCTTGTGGATACTTTGGGGATTCAATGAAAACATTTTAAGTCTATCCTAAGGAAATTAAGAGGGCAAATACAATACGGCTACATCAAACCGTATTTTTCGGATTTTAACCAAAGTTCCTAGACTGTGTTTCATTGACCCCTCAGACATCCACAGATTAATTTCGGTGTTTCTATGTATTTGGATTTGGATTTCCTGTGTATGCATGTGTTTTCTGAGGAAAGGGCCTACTGGCTTAGATTTTTTAAAGGGTGTGTGAACCAAAAATAAGTAATGACCTATCGATTCTTAACATTTCTCATAAGAAACAGAGGGTCACTTAAGAAAAATAAAGTTGCTTCTTTGTCTGAGGAAACGCCCTGGGCCGTCCCTTGAGCATCTTCAGTTGCCACCGCAGTAGTGACGCCGTAGAGGACGGTTTGCGGTCACTGAGGCAGGGCTGGTGCTAAAAACAATCGCAATCAAAAGATAAAGAAAGTGTGGCAAATTCCAGAGGAAGGAATCTGATAAAATTAAAGTGTAATAGACACTTCAAACTGTGTGATCTGACCTAATAAGTTATTAATAGGGACCCATTACTCCTCATACATTTTTTATTAGAAAGGCATTGCCTTTTTGTCAAGATTAGTGGATTATAAAATATTTGTGCTACACAATATAAATGACCCTCCCTATTAATAAGTCTCTGGAAAGATATGCTTCAATTGAATTACATTAGGAGGAGAACTGCCAACAGAAAATTAGGCATAATTAATGGGAGCACATAAATAAAGCAGATATGGAGGAAAAGGACATTCTTGCCATTGATCATTTTGAGAATTAATTGCTGATATACTCTAACGACATACCAACTAGCACTGTTTTCATAGGAGCCCTTTCATAAGAGATGGAATTCATGTAACTATGAATATGTATTATAATTTATGGCTGGAAGATAACTGTGTTGATCATATGCCTCTAATGAGCAGGCATAATTTTGAAGAGCTAAAAGCTACCACTTAAAATACAATATTACAGCGCGGGCTCATTAAATTTTGTTTCCTGAAAGCAGAATGGTGGTTTCTCTGTGACCCAAGCACCAGCTCCCCTGGAAGCTTGGCGTGAACTCAGCGCCGTCCCTGCCGCGGGGGTCTGTGGGCAACACCACTTGATTACTTCCAGGAGCCGGCACCAGCTAGCCACTTAGCGCAGTGCTACCTTAGGTGCAGGAAATTGTTTCGCTTCTCAGTCACACAATGGCCACGTGGCTGGAGCTCCACGGTGGACAAGCACCCTGAATCACCCCACTCGCAAACACGGATGAGGTTTCCCCGATGTCACAGGACTGCCCCCAAAATGCCTCTTTGCAGAGCGAAGCAACCGGTTTCGAGTCCGAGTCTCCCGACAGTTCATACACGAAGTATTCACTACCTAGGTCGCTTAGAGGTGACTCCTTTGGGCCTAAGGTGCTGCTCTTGTAATTACATATATTAGCTTTTTTTCTTTAAAGAGCTCAGCCTCATACAGGACATCTTTCCTTTCGTTCACACCAAGCAAGTCTAATTAAAAAATGCTCAACATCCAATTTAAGATAATTGCCAATGTGAAACAAATAAAGCTAATCAGCCTCTTACTTGCTAGTCCACATTATTAATGCAAAACAAATACATTAGAGCAAGGTTCACGGCCACACCGAGTACATGATGAGCAAGGCGGCGCGGGGCCCAGATGTCCAGGTGAGCTCCTTCCCCGTGGTGCCCAGGCATCGCAGGAGCCCAGGTGAGCTCGGCCTCGAGGGTGCCTGGGCATCACAGGAGCCCAGGTGAGCTCGGTCCCCACAGTGCCCGAACATCTCAGGAGCCCAGGTGATTCGGCCTCGAGGGTGCCTGGGCATGGCAGGAGGCTGAGCGTGGTGAGGGGCAGCATCAATGTGCCAGAGGTGCAGGCGAGGGGCTCGGATGCTGGTCAGACAGCATCCTGAGTTAGGTGCCTGGGCCGGGGCTGGCTGCTGATTGCTTGCGCGCGCTCTCTGTAGTTTAGGAGGAGGTAGGCTTTCAGTGACAGCGGGAATGGCAGGGAATTCTTTAAGCATGCCACCATCGCTATTACAGAGCTACGAGATGAAGCACTTGGTCACGGGCTGAGCCCCTCTGTTCGCGTATGCCTTGTGCTCCCCCCTCGGCCTTCTTAGAAATCCTTACCCACGTCCCTGTTATGCCAGGGAGGAAGCAAGATGCAACAGCTAAGGTCACTCTGAAATGAAAAAGCTGAGTGCTTTCCTGAAGCCGAGAGACAAAAAGGCATATTTGGGATTAAGATCAATTATAAAGATGGTTAGATATGTTTTGGAGAAAGTTGAAATTTTAGTGTGATTTGATTGCATTTCTTTGGCATAGCAGCTTTGCCTTTTAATTTTGTCATTGTTTTGTTTTACCCAAGCTTTGCTCTCAGTTCTGTGGCCCTGGAAGGTTTATTTCACCTCCCTGGGCTCAGTTCCCTCCTTTGTGACATAGGAGCATGGCGGGGTAATCCCACTTTTTAGCTTCCCATGGCGTGACTTTGGAGTTCATGAGAAAAGACACTTGTCTGAACTGTGACGTGACTCCTCAAGGCAGGGGTGGACGAGTGCACACCTATGCAAGAAAGGGGAGCATCTGGGCCAGCAGGATGCTTGAGGCACACCTGGTCACCTGTGCCTCCGCAGCCTGAGGGGCGGGGCCAGCCTCAAGGAAGCTGTCCCAGGTGAGCAGGGAGGGGCTGCGCCTGCTTCCCAGGAGCCTGGCCTTGTCCTTCAGCCACAAACCTACTGTCCACCGTGTGCCGACGCAAATCTGCGTGTTTCTGACCACTCCGAGGCAGCTGGGGCTGGGTGGG
>JAQZBX010101163.1:0-11285 GCA_029593785.1 Cabassous unicinctus
GGAAGAGAGGAACCTCAGAAGCTTGAACCCTGGTAAACGCCAGCAGCTGTCTTGCTCTAATACGTGGCAATGGACTGTGGTGAGAGAAGAAACATAACGCTTTATGGCCTCGTATCTGTGGACATCTACCCCAAATAAATACCCTTTATAAAGACCAACCCATTTTTGGTATTTCACATTAGCACCCCTTTGGCTGACTAATACAGTAGGGGAGTTTAAATACCCCTGTGGCCATACAGGGAAGATGTACTGTAGGCCTTGCCACATGAAAGCAAATTGATCCTGGTACTCCTCCTGTAATGAGATGGTGAAAAAGGGCATTTGCCTGATCAAGGACCACATAACCAATGTCAGTGGAGGCCATAATGACTCCCCTGACAGTCACAATGTGGGTGCCAAAGGGGTTACTTCTTCTTTCAAGCATCAGTAGTCTATAATCAGCTGCAACGCTCCACTCGCCTTTTTCGCTTGGCCACACTGGGCTGTTAGATCCAGAGATAGTGGAGTGGAGGACATCCAGTGGCCAGAATTTGATGGGATGGGGGTGTGTATCCTTGCAGTCACCACTGGCATGTGCAGTGGTACAGGATATTAATTCCTATAATACATTCCCTGACAGGAAACATGATCCTAGGGGTGGCCAAAGAGCCGAGGGGACCAACCCCCGGGGTAGCTATAATCTCCCAACTCCATATCTGTGGGGAATTCCTGAAACCTCCCAGTGCTATTCATTGCCCACTCCCTTCTGTGTCTCCTTGAATGATAGTGACCTGGGCGCCTGAACCCAGAAGCGCCATAGAGGTGTGTTTGCTGCCCCCAAATAGTACATTCACAGAAGCATATGGCATTAAGTCACTGGGGGTGGTCAGGGCCCTTGGCTCTACACTTAGATCATTTTCAATCTATTCAAATTTGGGTAAAGAGGTCCTTCCCAGGGACCAGGCTCCTCAGTCAGGGCTGAAAGGAGAGGTGGAAGATCTGCAGGATCCTCCTCTTCCTTTACTGGGGATTATGGGGAGGGGGGTGGGCAGGGGAAGATTGCCTCTGTCAAGCCCATGGCCCTTCTAATTTATATTTTTCCCAAAGTTCTCAATTCTAGATCTCATATACAGTGACTTTCAGGACCCCTGCCCTAGTAGTCACAAGAACATAGCTCAGCAAGGGGGGACCCCAAGAGGAAGGGGATGATAAACCCACTCAATTGCATCTCCCAGAGTAAGACCTAGGGTGAAGAGAAGAACCAGCTTGTCTCCCCATTGAAGAGACTTCTTTCTAGTCCTCTAGATCATTCTGGGTTGCCTGAGTGTGGGTAGAATGAGAACAGATACAAGAGGCCATGAGCCAGAGGAGTGTACACCGGGTGATCGAAGCCCAAACTCATTGATCTCAGCGTGGAATTAGCTAGCCACCTCCCTGGCATTCATGGAGGAATTCTCAAAATCCCATTTATTGCCATCCTTCCCCCACAGGATGAAGACAGCATGCCCTTTACCCCAGCCATGGGTAGTACCTCCTCCCAAACTAGTAGGTGTGGGTGACCCTTCAGTTTTGCCCATAGAGTCATGAGTATTATTGCCCAATGTGCTCTATATGGCATATAACAAAAGGAATGCAAGCTTGATATAAAAGGAGCCGTCAAAAAACATCAACACCCACTCCATACTTCCCTGTGCACCCTGCTCGCTGTGCCAAAACCTGTGTAGCAAGTTGCTATATGGTGTATTGTGGGAACATAGGCTCAGGCATGACAGAGACACCCAGCAAATTACTGCTTTATTGCTTGTACAGAACAAAGTGTCCAAAAAAGCAGGGGGAAAGGTCCCACCTTGGCCAGTCCCCCAGGGAAGCCAACTGCTTGGTTCAGTGTCAATGGATGGCACACCTGTCTTTGAATTGGTGATGAGCGACACCTGCACCAACTTAGTGCTGAGCTATTATACACTCCAGGGGGAGGGGCCTCTGCCAACGAGCAACCTTCACACCACAGCAAGTAGCTTGGACCGACAGATTTAATTAAGACCCCAGTTGTCCGCAGTCTCCTTATAAATAGAAACACAAACCAAACACCTTTATGCAAACAAGCACAAATGGAAACATAACAAACCCCTGCACACAGACAAGCAAGAGAGGAAAAGGAGGAGGATAGGTGGACCCTGGAAGATGGTCACTGAGCATGTCCTTGACTTCCCCAACAGTCCTTGTATATATCAAATTAGGCCTGGAGCTAGGAAGTTAGGAACTCTGAGAATGTTCTAGAAGCAGGATGATGCTTTAGTTTAAACTTGTGTGTCAGTACTGATCAATTATGGTTGCTGTCTGAAATGCTGGGTAGAGAAAGAGTCTGAGGCTTATCCGGGATCAATGAGAGATTACATGAGTCTAGTGATACCTTCCATGGAAGCAAGAAAAATAATGAGCAGTACTCGTGCCATATGTTTCTCACATATGGACCAGAAGATAGCTAGCTCAAGATAACTTGTGGAGTAGTTTTAAAAATATTTCCCTCCTGAAAAATTTTATTCCAAAGAAACCGTACCTAGAAATGTAAACAAACAGAACAGATAAAAGCAGAGCTGTTCTTAGTAATGCCCAGAATCCCTTCTCCCTCCCTCCCTTCTTCCCCAATGACATCACCACCCAGGACAGCTTCTGGAGCTAATTAACTACTTGAAAAAGATAGAGGTAACAGATACTAAGGGAGGCTAGATATGACAGGCACACATGCCTACTTTATGGGAGGAAATACTTTTCCATTTCTTTTCTTGTCTGCATTTATTTCCCATTTGTTCTCTTCTAATATTCAGTAAAGATTTGAGGAACTTCCACAGTAATTCAGCTTTGCCAATAGAAAATCAAGGGGAGGAATTTTGGTTCACATGTGGACATTAAGGTAAAAGGGATTTGTTGCTTGATGGGTATAGAATATTTATAAATTTTAGACACTTTAAAAATAAAGTTAATGAAAAATGTAACAAAAAAAGTTGAAGTTTACATCTGAGGGCCAGGTTGGGTGTTGGGGAGTGGCTGGCAGCCATAACTAAAAGTGGGAAAACCCTAAGAGAAAGATATCTATGGCAAACAGACTCAGCAACTCTCTCTCCCTGGCAATTACCCTTGCTGAACCTTAGAGGTTCTGAAGTTATTTAATTAAGAGAACATGATTTCTTTCAGCTTCAGGTGTTAACTTAATGGTTTGTCCCATAAACTCCCAGTGAGGTGCAAAACACAGGAATAACAAATTTTGAAATCATATTTTGCTTTGGAATCAAAAGAGAAGCACTACAAAAATAGTTTGTCACTTTGACAAGCTTCAGCTAGCTAATGAAATTGGCCGGTACCTGTTAAAAATGATCAGATATAGAACAAATAGAAACAAATAATCTGGAGTTGGACAATAATTGATGGGCTTTATCTCTGATATGCACATATAGTTCTTGTCAACTAAAGCAACTTAATGTTCTCTCTTCCAGTTTCAAGAAAACAAACTCTGAAGTATCACAGCTATGAGAGCTTCCTATTCCGCTTTGCAGCCCCAGCACTGTCAGGCACAGTGTAGTGGCTTCTCAGTTATTGTCTGCTGAGCTAAAGTCAGTGTTTTTTAGTGATTAGCTAGAAAATGTACGATAGCAACAGATAGCTTGCTTCTGAGAGACTTGAACAATGAGGAGGATGAATAATTGCAGTCTTCCTATTGGAGTTTTCAGAGATACCTGTGAAGGCATAATATCTGGGGTTAGGCACATGCCTTGTCCAGGAAGCAAGTAGACTATGCCTTCTGACAGTTTTTGAGCAATGGAGTTCAAGGTTACTAGGAATGTGTTTCCATTCATGGATGGGTATAATTAGCAAAGTTGACATGTGGTGGGTGGGGTAATTTTTGCTATGTGACAAATTCCAGACTATGTAATACAGATTAATAAGCATATTTTAAACCCTGAATCCCTGCACAGTCTCCAAATGACTTGAGTAGTTGCATACCCACGGATGACTTTTTAAAATGAGTATCTTAAAACATTGATTTTTGTATTTTGAGTGATCTAAAATGTAAGCTATGTACTGTGGCTATGAAATGTTGAAGAGTTACAATCTTGATCGATTACCCTGGATTTGTTTCAGTCAAAACAATAAGTTTTTACAACTAATTGTAAATATCAACTTTCATTAGTTTTAGTGAACCTAATAAAGAAATATGGTCTTTGCAGACATTTAGCTATTAGAAAATTAAATTAGCATTAAACCATTTTAACCCTCATTACCTTTTCAGAGTAATGGAAATAATTGTAAAACCTAAGACAATTAAACAATAGTATGTATGAATCTTCAGGATTTTTGAAACACCTATATATAATATTCTTGAAAAATGTATTTTGGATGTGATGGAATGGAATTATTCCATCCCTTCTCCTCTGACTACAGTGAACCATCCACAGAGGAATTTGGAGTTAGTCCTGAAGAGACAGAGTCTTATTCTAACAATATACTTGGTAGATAGCTAGCACACTTTCTTTCTTTATTTTTTTTAACCTGTGCCCTATGTCATTAAAATGGGCCATGTCATTAAAGGAAAGGGCTTACGGATGTTTTGTTTGCCTTGTGTGCTTGTTCCAACGTGATAGTATAACTAAGAGAATGTTTTGAAGTTGAGGAAAAAAATATAGTGAGCCCTAGGGTCTGCTTTTGAGAACAGAGAACATGCATTTTACTTTCTGGACAATGACTCTTTTCCTTTTGGAAATGTAATCCTATATATAAAGAGAGAGTGTGCGTATATATATGTGTATATATATATATACACACCCTATATATATTTTTTTTCCAAGCTCTAAATAAACAGCCTTCAGCTGTATGCCTTCCCGTTCTTTACTGGGCAAGTTAAATGAAACGTTATCCGCTTACATCTGGATGTGCTCAGGGCTAGTCCCACTGGAATTAAAAACTCGGGATGGCATCAACCCTCCTGACATTGGTTTTTGACATTTGTATCAATATTCTCCTTTTAAAATGGGGGCATTTAGACAGTTCCTGGAGAGAGTTCTTGAGATCTAAAGAATGTTGACATGACTTAGTGTACATGAAAAGAAAATGTTTCATTGTTTGGTGGTGGTTTCCTTGCCAGAAATTTCTAGACTTTGAAGACCCTGACACCAAAATTTCAGAAAATGGGGATTGGTGGAATGGCAGGAGCATGAGGGACAGGTTGGATCTCTGGATTCTGGGTGCTAAAACCAATGAAAGCTTGAAGTTCAAAGATATATTTGCCAAGAATTTTAAAAGCTACATCTATTCCCATGATGGTCTGTATGGCCCAAGAGAAGCATGCCAAAAAGTGAAGGGATTTCTTTTACTCATAATATATAATATCTCCCAAATGTCTTGTAGAAACTTATAATTAAGAGTTGCCAAACTATTTTAATATCACATTATAGCTCAACCTCACTGACTCCATTTTCATCTGCAGAATATGAAGGATGGAAGCAAAAATGGAGGTGGTGAGGGTAAGAAAAAAATAGAAGGAGAATATTAGGTCTTTAAGGCAATGGCAGTGACATTCCCTGGGAAACTGGTAAAATTTTAATCTTGAATAAAGATAAATAAGAGATGAAAGCACTCACAAGAGGAAAGAAATGAAACAAAACTTAAGGAAGTTTTTAAGGATAAAAGCAGATTCTTCACTCATCTTATCTCTTAAGGATGAGATATTGCAACATCTGTTCCCCAAACAGTTATTTCACTTCATTGGTCCCTTCCCTATGTTTCTCTGAATTTTCAGATTGGCTCTCTTCCTGTGAGTCACATTCTTTCATTCTTTCTTTAAATATTTCCATATTTATTTAAATATTTCCTCCTCTCTCTGCAGCTTATATGTGACTCTTTGTTAAGCATTTAAAACTTTTACATGTTACTGTCACGTAATACTTTGCCTGTATCTAGCACCTTTTATTTTCAGAATTCAATGGTGTTCAAACAAATAGTACCTTCCGAACTGTTATGTCTTATAAAAGAGAGTAATCATTTCACAGGTGTAAGGTTGTATCATAATCTTAAAAAACGGTAGAATCCTCTGCAATAATCTACTTCAGAGGAGGTACCGTGCCATGTATGCCACACAATTTCAGTACCAAATCCAGTGCTTACCCATAGTAAAATATTTAGTGAAGTAGGAAAAAAAATGTGGGTACCATTCATATATTTTAAAAAAAGATCCATCAAAATGCAGATGAGGTTTAATTGGGAAAACTACAAAGTGAGAGAGAGAGACACCAAGGTACAAGAGGGGTAGAAAGAATATGAAGAGTAGGTGTTGCAACTCTGCTGAGGCTCAGGGTCCAGTTGGCACATGGACAGCCCAAAGATTCAAGTCTCTTGAATGTACACCTACCAACTCCAGCACCAAGTTTAGGTTCAAATAGAAGGGACAGATAAGCCATGTGTAGGGAAACCATAACTGAGTCCAACTCTGTCACTCTCAGGAGCACAAACTCCAAAGCAGGGCCCATTGGCAAGGTACCAAACTCTGGAGCTCTCTTCCCTGACCATAGGACCTGGGTGTCTCCAGAGCCCTCAGGAGTCACACTATTTGAGGTAGTATCCACTTTGGCAGTCTGTGAGATCCTGCTGCAACACCAACTCCAGATCATTGGACTTTCCCAGGACAACTAACAAGGAGGGGAGGATTAATAACCACCATACCAAGGAAACTAGAAAGCTTACAACTGCAAGCAAGAGAGTCCCATCCATAGGCTGTATGGGATTGAAGCTCCCTCTCAATTAGAGGTGGAGTGGATATCACCATCCCAGAATCCTCAGGATTGGGGAATGAACTATGGACTAGAGTGGACTTATTGGTATTCTACTATAGACTTGTTGATTCTAGCAACAGAAGAAATTACAGCATTGATGTGGAGGCAGTGGCCACTGGAGGCTCTGGGGGCAGGAGGAGGGAAGGAGAGGTGTAATGTGGAGGTTTTTTCAGGATTTGGGAACCGTCCTGAATGGCATTGCAATGACAGATATAGGCCATTTTATATCTTCCCATAGCCTGCAGAATTGTGTGTGAGAGAGTGTAGACTACAATATGAACTATTGTTCATGCTCAATGGCAATGCCCCAGGATGCGTTTATCAATTGCAATGAATGTGCCACACTAATGAAGGATGTTGTTTATGTGGGAGGCCGTGGGAGGTGTGGGGATTGGGGCATATGGGAATCCTTATTTTTTGTGTGTCACATTTGTGTAATCTAAGTATCTTTGAAAAAATTTAAAAAGTGTTAAAAAAATAAAATAAAATCTATGAAAACAGTTTATAAAAAAAGAAAGAATATGAAGTATAGATTTCTTTTGGCATGTATGGAGACAGCTAAATGTAACTAAACAATGTGACATATCTATGAGAGATAAGGGTGTAATTTCTAGACACATTTACTGGATTATGATATTCAAGACCAGGAAATAATGCCATAGCTGTATTACTCACTGCTAGGGACATTATTATATGCATGTTGACATTACAACATCTGTATTATGTTTTTATTAATAATTCAGAGTTATCTGCTGCAATTATTTAGAGGTGATTTTTATTAATTATTTTAATTATTAATATGTGCCTAGTTTGAATCTTACTATCTAGAAAGATATGAGTATTTGTTAGAATGAAAGAGGTAAATTTTTTCTAAGGTAAAACAAGGAGAGGTAGAATTGCTGATGAATCTAAAGAAAGTCACTGCTATAGGCATGGTGAGTTCATGCTTCATTTTCCATAAACACATTATATTTATTGTGACCTGTCATCAGCATATTCTATATCTTGACTTCTTTATGTATAGGTGATTATGGGTTGTCTCAGATCCAGCCATATCCTCTTATCACATGTATGAATGGCATCCTTATGTGAGACAGATTAAGTATTCCATGTTATCTACAGGAAGGAAGATAGATTGCCTATTACATGAATTCCAGCATTTGCCTTATTGAAACAATCTCTAACCATCATAGACATGGCTTTTCAGGGGGTGAAAATGAATGGAAGGGTCAAAGGCAAGAAAAACAGCCAAGTAATGTGTTATTACATTCAACTGGGTATATCTGGGTCTCCCAAATAACTTGGAAACCAGGACTTAATATGCTCTTTTTCAACTAGTTGTGAAATTAATAATATAAAATATATATTTATATGTTTCCATACAAATTACACACATAGTTGTATAAATGGTCTTATTTACATTAATTCTGTTGGGAACATAACAATTCAACTAAAAATAATCACATTGCAACGAATGGAGGTGCATTGAAACATATTCAGGAAAAAAACTGTGATTAGAATATTCATAAATAAATAATAAAATACCAACCAGAGAATTTTAGAGACTTTAAAACCTAAGTGCGTTCTAAACACTAGGAGGAACCTTGTGTAGATGAGTCCAAGATGAACACCAATGCACTCTGATCCACAGTCCCAAGGGTGATTTGGTTTCCTGTTTGTCTCAAAAGAGGTCATTCCTACATAAAAGGCTTTGTCAATAGAGTTTATGAAATCAGTTAGAAATTACATTTGCCTTTTAATCTCACCCAAAATATCAAAAGGTCAGATGGCAGAGTTTTTTCTTCTAACAATAACTTTATAGCATTAGTGTGCAAAGGCAGATGAATGTGGAATATTATGTGAGTCACATATACTACTTGACTTATCCTGAGAAAGGAAAGCCCCCCTACTGTTTTTAATGGTTATGTGAAGGGGACAAAGCATGTCTGTACTGTTTGAATACATATCCCCTTACTCCTGCCTGGTGGGATTCACAGTCACCCACTAGGAGGGGTTAACTAATGGCTGAAATGAAATCCAGTCATTTAATGAAATCTCAAAGGCTTCCTGGAGTTAGGATGAAAAGATGTCACAAAGAGAAGGTCTGTACTTTATGCTTTTGCAATGTTTACAGAACCTATAACACAATGGAGGATGATTAATGAGGCTCTTCAAACTACAGCCCAAGCTTAGAATTTTGTACTTTTCATGTCTAAAGATCAGCTCTCGACCACCCCCATAACATTCAAAATGTGAACCAGAGGCCGGTAATTTCCTAGAGGACTGGAAATTCATCCTCAAGTAAATGAAGGGGTTAAAGAGGAGAAATTTTCATTTTTAAATGAGAATGATACCTTTACTTTGGGAAATGCTTTTCCCTTTAATACTTTTACATTTATCATTTCATTCTAGGCTTTCAAAACAATGTAAAGCAAGTATGGCAGAAATGATCGTCCCTTTGTGACAGATGAGACATCTGGGGCATCCAGAAATTGACTTATCTGGAGATCCAGCTAGTTAGGAACATTTGATACTATAACTCATGCTGTTTTTATTCCAAGTAGACCGTAACATGCCCTTATACTTAAACGCGTCCTATAGGGCATTAGCAAAGAATCTTGCCAATTAGCAAATTTTCTCAATATCTTCAAATCTCGTCTCCACTCTTTCCTAAAGCCTGGCGGTAATGTGAAAAAATAAAACATGTAACTTATATCATGATAAAACATTTTTCCTTGCAGCATTTCAAGAAGTTCATCTCAAAACCTACAGAATTTGGTTTTTCTCTCCATTCAGGGCTCACACCTCATTAAATGCACTTGCCCTCTCTCTCTTCCAGGTGCAGATACTGCTGTGGATGGGTGATGGATGACTCACAGGCTTAGTAGATCCAGTCACAGTTCTAACCTCCTTCATTCTATCAACAGTTTCCTGAGGCCTGAAAAACAAGGTCTTCCTGGCTATAAGGAGTCCATTAAAGAGCATGCAAACTTGATTTTACCAGATCTGGTGGACAAACTCCTGTTTGAGAAAAGTGAAGGCAGAATACCAACCAGAGTCCGTTTTCAACAGAAAGTAGCTATATCAGTTGTTCTTGAGCTCCTAATGTGAGAATGTTGAATCTTTTGTCTGGATCCTTTTATATTGTTGAAGTTAGATGTAGGGTATTCTTCCTGGACATTTTTATCAGCATCCAGTAAAGCATGATGCCAGTTCATCCAAATGCAATAGACATGACATTCCCATATTCAATTTTCTTCTTTTTTGCTTTTTCTGTTTTTGGTTAATTTTTTTTAGGTAATCATCATAGTAAACTGGTGTGCTTATCTGTTCCAGGCATTATAGCGGGAATCATGGAGAAACACCTCTGGCGATTTTTTGCTTATTTATTTTCTCATTGCTCACAGCTCTGGAGCTGTCATCGTTTGTGAAAAGAAAAACTCTTGATCTGAGCTCCTTGATGGACAAGATGTTGTCTTTCCCCCCCCTTTGGCAACTGATACTACGTCTGACTTTCTTCTTAACCCATCTGTCTTATGTATCTTGTTTTGCCAGAAAAAAAGCAAAATTTGACATCCTCACAAATGATATTTGCCCTAGCTGAACAGAATCAAAAATAAGATTCCTGATTGATGAATATCTGAAGAAATTAAACTGTTCTGTGGATATGTTAAAATAGTTTATAATTCTATTATTGAAGAAAGATTTAAAAATATAAAACATCATGTTATCTTGAGCCATTGTAAACAAATGTGCCATGGACTGTAAAAATAGAAGAATTTTTTGGCAGTGGAGTCTGGTGAGCATAAAAAGCAGAACACTTATTTTGTTCATTCGTAGTACTTCTAGAAGTGTTACATTTTTGTTTCAGAGAATGGAATAGAAAGGGTAAGTCAATAGGTATATTTTATTTATGAAATTTATGACTCACATAGGTGTATATAATCAGTTTGGAATTCACCTGCAATTTTGAAGTAGAGAATTGTGGGAGGAGTTGGTTAGACTTGCACATTAGTTTGCTATTTCTAATACTCTATCTTTTTTTTCACTACCTTTAAGATAAGATAATTCAAGTCCCATTCATTGCCAATGTGACAAGAGTTTTACCAAGATTAAATGTCTTCCCTTTAGCTTTAAAAAAATAAGGATTGAGGCATCTTGTACATGTATAATTTACACTTTCCATGTGTGCCACTCAACAAATTTTTTTTTTTTTTTGTAATTTCACCAAGTTATGCAATCAAGACCATGAATCAGGTTGGAGGTTGGGTATGTGGGAGTCTCTAGTATTCCGTGTGTGACTTTGCTGTGACCTAAAACTTCTTTGAAAATTAAATTGAAATTTGGGAGACACTGGGGAATGAGATGGGGAAGGTTTCACGATACACTGGACATCCGATATTACAATGATAAAAGGAAAAAAGAATAATTTCTTTTAAAAAAAGGATTTTATTTTTTTTCCCATTTTTTCAAATGTCCGAATTC
>JAQZBX010101164.1:0-11286 GCA_029593785.1 Cabassous unicinctus
AAAACACCTCATATTTGCCAAATTTCTTGCCTTTATGAGATCTATTCAAACAACCAAAATTATCTGACTACTAGATTTAAAACATTAACAAGAAGTCTAAATTAATTCCCTTTTTCACATTCAAAGCTGGTTACTAATTTGGATTACAAAGTAGAGCATCTTTGTCACCTCGCCTATACTTTGAATGGGTCCATGAATTGTACCTCAATAAAGCTATTTTTGAAAAATAGGTTTTCTGGCTGCAGATCGCTGAATTTTATCTTGTCCAACTGTGCTTTCAGAATATTTCAGTTCAAAAATTTATCATTAAAATAAAACTAAAAAAATAAAATAAAACAAAAAAATTTATTATCATTCTTATGGTTAACGCTCATGAGCATGGCCTCAGACCCAGGGAACTTTCCTTAACCTGGTCACAGTAAACGCACAGCCACTTACTGCCTGGCTGATGCCCCCAACACAGAACCAAAGTGCAGGCAGCTGGGGTCGAGCCCATGGCCCTGACGGGCCCGAATGAGCTTGCTTCTGCCCATGACTCCTCTCTGTTCATTTCATTTATTTTTGCCAATTTTAGGTAGCCCTCTCCAAATGAGAAGCCATTTAGTGATACCAGAACAATCTACCCTAAATCACATCTTACAGAGGACTAGGTGGGAGGAATGGTGGGCTTCTGAAACGTCTTTAGAAAATGAACAAGTGCAGGAGGCTGGAACTGGGAAAGATTTAGGTAAATATTTCATTCAGTTTTACACCTACAAGTGCTATTGATGAAAGCGCATCAATTTTAGCGCATCTGAACGTAAAGGACGTTCAAGTGGGCGAGCACTCGTTCTTTGGCCTGAAGACCAACACGCCGTGACGGTAATGAGCAGAGCGCGGAGGCCCTGCAGAGCCCGTCTGCTTGGCCTTCACTCCCCCGTGCTGGCCCAGCCCTTGCGTCACGCCAGGAAAGCATCAGTGTTTGCAGAATGAACGGGTGACGGAGTTGTCCATGTACTGAACCACCACCCCAGACGGACACCTTAAAGGAAAGGTGGAAATTGTTTCAGGGAAGTTCCTTTTCTATTGCATTAAAGGGACTATTTAAACCCTTAAAAACGTAAATTAAGATGTTTTTTAAAATCTGTCTTGTCCAAAATTGGGTGAAAAGATGATGGGCTTTCAAGACTTAAGATACACAAATACTGCCAAAACACACCTACTGTAGAGCTCCCAAGCTACTGTAGGAGTTGCAGGACAAGCAGTCACATTCGACGAATGGAGCGTGATCAGAGCATCACACTTACGTGGAATTCAGTTGTGTTGAGAATGTGGCGTCCGTCCGGGCTCCAGCAGGAGGTCACCAGCCCTGCTGAGCCCTCGTCTATTTTGCAGTGCCACTCCGGCTGTTCCAAAGACCAGACCTAGGTCCACGAGAGAGAAACACAGGACCGCAAACCTGTTAGCACACTCCAAGCGTCAGCTTCAAGGACGTGAAGGGCAGCTGCCCAGACCAAAACACAGGACCTCTCTAGAGGAACCTCACTGCGAGGCCTGCTGCTGAAGCCAGCCCCGCCTCTTCACGAGCTGCCTCTGTGGCTGCTTCTGAAAGTGCTTACTCTCTCTGCTGTCCCTGGACCTCACTCAGCTAAGCTTCAGGTCTAAAACAAAACACTCCATCCTGGCCCTGCCCCAATCGAGATGGCGGAGTGAGACGCTTCAGGGCTCTGCCCCCCACAGAAGCTGTGAACAACCAGCAAAGACTGGCAGAAACATCTTTCTCAAAACTCCAAAACATTGTTAAAAGACTGCTGTAACCATCAAATCAAAGCAAGAAAAAGGTGGAGAGGTCCCAGGATAATGGCGTTGGAGTAAGTCAGGCAGGGCGCAGCTCTCTTGCAAAACAGGGGGAAAGGGGCAAAAGTTGTCCGAGGGCACAGTTCTGGGGATGTGCAGACCATGAGCGTGCCACACGCATTGTCCTGGAGGGATTGGGGAAAGAGAGACCAAGAGGCCAAAAGGAAAACCATGAGTCGATGCCCCTGCAGCTGGGAACGCCAGCACCCCCCACCCCCGAGGTGAACAGCCTCGGTAAAAACTGCGGCTGAGCAGCCAACATCGAGGGGAAAGGACAGATTCCTCTGCGGGAAGAGGGACGGGGCGGCTGAGGGCCGAGTGTGGTTTCTCTTCCGCAAATGTAGCCACCACAGCTCGCTGCTTCAGAAGAGTTTGGTAGAAACTGAAGGATTCATCCCCATGCAAGGCTCTTCCGGGAGCGCCACCTGCTGGCCAGCTGGGAAAGTGGCGGAAGACAAGGCTTGTCGCTCCAGACTCTCCCAGGCGCCCAAGATCTGCTCTATGTCCCATTAGCAGCCCCCTGCCCCTGTTCTGATACCTTAAAACAGGGCATTCTTAAAGTTTTAGGAAAAATTGAACCAAAAAACCAAAGAAGAGCTGTGAAACACAACCACTAGACAAGAGAAAGAAACTGACCTCACCAACACAATCAGATGCCTAGGATATAGCAAAACATTACAACCCATACTAAGAAACAGGAAATTATGGTCCAGCCAAAGCAACAAACCAATAATCCTCACAAGATGCAGAATTTAAAAAAACTAATCAATGATATTCACACAAATCTCCTAAACCAATTCAAGGAATTGAAGGAAAATATGAGTAAAGAGGTAAAGGATATTAAGATGATACTGTGTGAGCATAAAGAACAATGTAAAAGTTTGCAAAGAAACATAGCAGAGCCCATGGGAATGGAAGATACCATTGATGAGATTGGAAACACATTAGAGGCACATAAAAGCAGACTTGAATTAGCTGAGGACAGAATAAGTGGATCAAAGGACAGAGCATCTGAACTTGAAAAGACAGGAGGACAGAGAAAAGAATGAAATTAATTAAAAGGGTTAAAAGACAAACAATAGTAAGATATGACAACAAAAAGCCAAGGGATAAAATGGACGAAGTAATGCCTTCTCAGTAATAACACTGAATGTTAACAGACTGAACTCCCTGGTCAAAAGACACAGACTAGCAGAATGGATAAAAAAAATATGAGCCATCTACTTGTTGTCTACAAGAGACATTCCTCATATGCAAGGACACAATCCGGCTGAAAGTGAAAGGCTGGGAAAAGACATTCCACACAAATAGCAACCAAAAAAGATCAGGAGGAGTGATACTAATAATGGACAAAACAGATTTTAAATGCAAAACTGTTATAAGAGATGAAGAAGGTCACTATATATTAATAAAAGGGACAATTCCCCAAGAAAAAATAACAATAAATATTTATGTACCTAACCTAGGTGGTCCCCAAATATATGAGGCAAACTCTGGCAAAACTGAAGGGAGAAAGAGATGTCTCTACAGTAATAGCTGGGTACTTCAATACACACTCTCTCAGCATTGGATAGAACATCTGGGCAGAGGATAAATAAGGACAGAGAGCTTGAATGATATAGATGACCTAGACATAACAGATATTTATAGAGCATTATACCCCAAAACAGCAGTGCTCATGGATCTTTCTCTAGGATAGACTGTACTTTGAGTCATAAGTCAGATCTCAATGAATTTTAAAACACTGAAATTATACAAAGCACCTTTTCTGATCATAATGGAATGAAGCTGGAAATCAATAACAGTCAGAAAAAGGGAAAATTCACAAATATATGGAGAATAAACAATACTCTCTTAAATAATCAGTGGGTCAAAGAAGAAATTGCAAGGGAAATCAGTAAATATCTCAAGACAAACGAAAATGAGAAAACAATATATCAAAACTTATGGGATACAGTGGAGGCAGTGCTGAGAGGGAAATTTATAGCTCTCAATGCTTACATTAAAAAAGAAAAAAGAGCTCAAATCAAAGACCCTAACAGCACACCTGGAGGAACTAAAAAAATAAAAGCACACTAACCCCAAAGCAAACAAAAGGAAAGAAATAATAAAAATTAGAGTAGAAACGAATGACATGAAGAATATAAAAACACTAGAGAGAATAAACAAAACCTAAAGTTGATTTGTTGAGAAGACCAATAAAATTGACAAACCCTTGGCTAGACTAACAAAGGAAAAAAGAGAGAAGATGCAAATAAATAGATATCAGAACTGAGAAGGTGGACCTTACCAATGGCCCAGCAGAAATAAACCAATGGCCCAGCAGAAATAAGACAGCTCACAAGAGGATACTATGAACAACTGTACGCCAACAAACCAGACAACGTCAGGCCATAGACAAATTCCTGGAAACACAAGAGCCACTCGCACTGATGGCAGAAGAAAGAGAAGACCTCAACATGCCAATCACAAGCAAAGAGACTGAAACCACCATCAAAACCTGACTGCTTCATAGGTGAATTCTACCCATCATTTAAAGATCTAATACCAATCTTGCTAAAACGCTTCCAAAAAATTTAACAGGAGGGAAAGATAACAAACTCATTCTATGAAGCCAACATCACCCTAATACCAAAGTCAAATAAAGATACTACAATAAAAGAAAATTACAGGCTAATTTCTCTAATGAATATAGATGCAAAAATCCTCAACAAAATACTTGCTACCTGAATCCAAAAGCAGATTAAAAGAATTATACATCATGAGCAAGTGGATTTTATACCAGGAACGCAAGGGTGGTTCAACACTAGAAAATCAACCAGTATAATACATCACATTAATAAAATGAAGAAAAACCACATGATCACCTCAATTGATGCAGAAAAGGCATCTGACAAAATACAACATCCTTTCTTGACAAAAAATACTCAAAAAGATAGAAATAAAAGGAACCTTTCTCAATGTGATAAAATGCATATACGAAAAATCCACAGCTAACATTGTATTCAGTGGTAGAAGACTGAAAGCTTTCCCACTGAGACTGGGAACAAGGCAAGGATGCCCACTATCACCACTGTTATTCAATATTGTGCTAGAAAGTCTAGCTAGAGCAATTAGGAAAAAGAAATAAAAGACACCCAAATAGGAAAGGAAGAAGCAAAACTTTTGCTATTGCTGATATGATTCTATACCTAGAAAATCCTGAAAAATCCACACACGCAAAAACTAAAACTGGAACTAAGAGAAGACTTCAGTATAATGGGATACAAGATTAAAACACAAAAATCAATAGCATTTCTATACACTACTAGTAAGTAAATTGAGGAGGAAATCAGAAAACAAAAATTCCATTTACAATAGCAACTGAAAGAATCAAATATTTAGGAATAAACTTGACCAAGGGCATAAAGGGCCTATATTCAGAAAACCACACAACATTGTTAGAAGAAACCAAAGGAGACCTAAATAAATGGGAGGACGTTCTGTGTTCACAGCCTGCAAGACCGAACATCATTAAGACGTCAGTTTACCCAGATTGACTTACAGATTCAATGCAATCCCAATAAAAATTCCAACAGGCTTTTTTACAGAATTGGAAAAGCCAATTATCAAATTTATCTGGAAGGGTAAGGGCCCCAAATAACCAAAAATAATTGTTAAAAGAACAAAGTTGGAGGACTCTCACTTCCTGACCTTAAGGCATATTATTTAAGTACAGTGGTGACAAGAGCATGGTAATGACTGGCATAAAGACAGACAGATTGACCAATGGAATCAAACTGAGAGTTCAGAAATAGATCCTCACATTTACGGTCAAGTGATTTTTGACAAGGCTGTCAAAACAGTCTATTCAACTGGATACTCATATCCAAAAGAAAGAAAGAGGACCCCTCTCTTACACCTTATACAAAAATCAACTCAAAATGGATCAAAGACCTACATATAAAAGCTAGAACCAAGAAACTTCTAGAAGAAAATGTAAGGAAACATCTCCAAGATCTTGTGCTTGGTGGTGGTTTTTTGGACCTTAAACCCAAAGCATGAGCAATGAAAGAAAAAACTAGATAAACGGGACCTCCCCAAAATTAAACACTTTTGTGCTTCAAATGACTCTGTTAAGAAGGTGACAAGGCAGCCCACTCAATGGGGGAAAACCTTCAGAAACCACACAGTCCGATTAGGGTTTGATTTCTATGTATATGAAGAGATCACACAACTCAATGATAAAGACAGGCAACCCAATTTAAAAATGGGCAAAAGAATTGAATATACATTTTTCCAAAGGGGAAATACAAACGTCCAAAAGCACTTGAAAAGATGCTCAACATGACTAGCTGAAAGGGAAATGCTGATCAAAACCACAATGAGATATCATTTTATGCCTTATTGGATGGCCATTATTACAAAAACAGAAAACTACAAGTGCTGGAGAGGATGTGGAGAAATACAAACACTCCTTCACTGTTGGTGGGAGTGTAAAATGGTGCAGCCTCTGTGGGGGACAGTTTTGTGGTTCCTCAGGAAGCTAAATATATGATCTGTATGATCCGGCAATCCTGCTACTAGGAATATATTCAGAAGAAGTGAAAGCAAGAATACAGACATTTTGCATTCATTAGCGGCATTATTCACAATTGTTAAAAGAGGGAAACAAGTGCCCATCAACTGATAAATGGATAAACAAAATGTGGTATATGCATATGATGGAGTACACTATTCAGCTGGTAAGAAGAAATGAAATTGGGACACATATGACAACATGGATGAACCTTGAGGACACTATGCTGAGTGAAATAGGCCAGACACAAAAGGACAAATATTGTATGGTCTCACTAACATGAACTAAATACGATAAGTAAACTTACGGAGTTAAACTATAGAGCACAGGCTAATAGGAGATAGAATGTGGGTGGAGAAGGGGGAGCTGATGCTGAATGAATGAAGAATGCTTAATAAGGTTGATTGTAAATACATGGAAATGGACAGAGTTGATGGGAACACATTGTAATGAGCATAATAACAGTGCTGATTTATAAATGTGATTGAGGCTGAAAGGGGTAGGCTAGGGAGGTTAATGTTAATTGAAAGACAGCTAGAGGATAATCTAGGGACTGTGTAACGTGGTGATTTTGGTGGTAGATGAGGATTGTGGTTAATATAAACACAAGAATGTTCTACTACAAGGTGTAAAGAATATGGTGATACAGGGGAAAAATACAACTAATGTACCTTACAGACTGTAGTTAACAGTAACACTGTAGTATTCTTGTAGCAAAGGCAAAGAAGGTACTAAAGCAATGCTAAAGTCAGAAAAATAAAAGTAAAAGAATATGGGGTTTAGTTTTATGAGATGTGAATACAATCAAGTACTTTCTTTTTCATTTTCTCATTAATAAGGAGACTTTGGTCATGTCATTTAACCAATCTATGATCATTTATTCATCTTTCTGAATACTGAAGAAACAAATGAGTTTATTTTTAGGATTAAATAAATGTGCCTGGACAGGATTTTTTAAAGTAATGCTTCCATAATTTGTTAAGCTTTTATTTTTTGATGTTGAAATAAAGTTTACTAATTTTGAAGTAAAAAGAAAGAAAGGAAAAGACAACTTGAAACTGTAGGATCTTGTGCTGCCCTGGCTGCCCCTTCCTCTTACTGCTCAGCGCAGAGCCAACTGCACTCCCAGTGCAGCTCCCTGGTCCTGGCTCCGGAGGGAGCATGCAGTCTGACCCAGTCTGCCTGGGTGGCCTGAGGGACTCACTGCCCCAGAACTTCCTCTGCAAGTAGAGGGCAGCTGGTGGTTAATAACATAAATAAAATCTTGCCTATAGGAGGCTGTGGAAGAGCAGGCAAGTGTCTGCCTGCGGCAGGGGACTGCTGGCTGTAGGACAGACGGTGCAGTGCCTGGGACTGTGAGAGCTCTGCTTCCTGGGGAAGAGGGACATTCGGAACTGAATAAACGGGAATTCCCTAGGCCACACGCAGCTCCAGACAAGAGGCAGCACAGAGAGGGTCAGGGAGGCCCCTGTGCTCTGGCCTGTATGGAGAAGCCCTCAAGGACAGCGCTCCCACGGGGCAATCTGTGAAGACTGGGAAAGGTGATTTCCTTTGCTCTTTTTCGTAGCTCCTGGCACTCAAGGAAAGCTGTCAAGACACTAGCTGGATACAGCTGAAGGAACAGATGACTCAGAGTCTAGATGCCAGTGTTAACATTAAAATACCACAATGTCCAGGTTTAACAAAAGATTACAAAACATACAAAGAAACAAGAAGCCATGTCCCAGGTAGAGAAGATTAAGGCATCAGAAACCATCACTGAGGAGGAAGTAACCTGGGACATTCCAGACAAAGACTTTTAAAAAAAAATGGTCCTGAATATGCCCAGAGTTAAAGGAAAATATGGACAAAGAACTAAAGGAAATCAGGAAAATGACAAATGAACACAAGGAGAATATCAATGGAGAGAGTGTAGAAACCAAACAGAGGTGAAGACCACAGGAACAGAAACTAAAAGTTCCGTAGAGGAGTTCAACAGCAGACTGGAGCTGGCAGAAGGAAGAATCAGAGAACTTGAAGATAAGGCACTTGAAGTTATTCAGTTTGAGGAGCAGGAAGAGGAAAAAAAGGAAGAAAAGTGAAGAGCCTGAAGAACCTGTAGGACACCATCAAGCGTACCAGCCGAAACACATTGTGGAAGTCCCAGAAGGAGAGAAAGGGGCAGAGACACTTTCAAAGAAATAATGGCTGAAAACTTCCCAAATTTAACCAAAGACATGAATATACACATCCAAGATGCTCAATGAACTCCAAACAGGATACCCCCAAATAGACCCATGCCATGGCATATTATAATCAAAGTATCAAATGCTAAAGATAAAGAGAATTCCAAAAGCCCCAAGAGAGAAACAACATGTCAAGTATAAGGGAGCCTCAATAAGATTAAGTCGTGCTTTCTCATCACAAAAGGCAAGAAGGCAGTAGGATAACACATTACACTTGATCTTAGCCAAAAGGCCGAGACCATATTTTAACATATTTAAAGTGCTGAAAGCAAAAATGTGCCAACTAAGAATTTTGAGTCCAGCAAAACTGTCTTTCAAAACTGAGGGAGAGATTAAGACACTGGTTATCACAAAACCAGCCCTACAAGAGATGCCAAAGGGATTTCTGCAGGTTCAAGGAAAGGACAACAGACAATAGATTGAAGCCGCATGAAGAAATAAGGATCTGGTGAGGGTCATGCCACAGGTAAACATAAATGCCAGTACTACTGCATCTTTGGTTTGTAACTCCACTTTTACTTCCTATAGGATTTAAAAGGCAAGTGCATAACACATAAAGCTCTATTAGTGGTTTTAGACTTATAATGCATAAACGTGCAACATGCTAAGAACTACATAAAGGTGAAGGGACAGGGGCATAGGAACATAGAGTGTGTGTACACTTTTGAAGTCAAAGCAAACCTGAGCTTTCCAAATTTAGGGTGTTGAATTTAAGCCCAGGGTAAATACAAAAAAAACCCCCGGAGCACAGGCTGCCAGGGGCAGGCGGCAGGGGGAGTGGGGAGTTAATGCAAACGGGTGTGAGATCCCTGTTGGGACAGTGGGAAGGTTTAGGAGTGGAAGGTGGTAGGGCCCGCACACTGCCGATGTGAGTAAGCCCACTGAATGACACGCTGGGTTGTGGCTGAGATGGCAAAGTTTATGTTGAAAGTACGTTCCCCAAATTAGAAAATAAAAAAGAAGAGCAATTAAAGGGACAATGACACTTAAATGCAAAACATGATCCTGGATGGGATCTAGCAAGGGAGGTAGAAGGCTCAAAGGGACATTACTGGGACGTATGAAAAAATTGGAGTACAGACTATAAACTTTACATCACTGTTAAATTTCTTGAACTTGGTAACTTCAGTAAGGTGGCTACATAAGGGAATATCCCTGTTCTTAGGAAATGTTCATAGCAGTATTAAGTGTTCAAGGAGCACGATGCATACAACCTACACTGGAGTGTTCAGAAAATGGAATGCTAGACAGCTAGACAGACAGACAAGTAGAATAATATGGCAAATGTAGCAAAATGTTATAATTGCTGGATTTGGGTACGGGAGGGGTAGGGACACTTTGGAGTTCTCTGTATGGGGCTTGAATTATTTTTTAACTGTCCTGTAAGTATCAAAGTCTTTCAAAATAAAAAGTTGGGGGCGGGGGGGGGGGGCAAGCCACTGCATCGTAGTACTTCCTAAAACACAGAACATCTAAAGTGCTGGAAGGCTGTCTGCAAACACTCCCTGTTCCTGAATCACATTTGCTTAGAGACTAAGAATATTTTTGTACTTCTTCATTTAGAAAGCACTTAAACTATAAGAGAACTATTATAATTTAAAAAGAAAACTGGTTTTGAACTGCATTGCCTTTTTCTCCTTAAACCACCCAGCACCAAAGCCTTCCTCTGCAGTCACTTCCTGGGCGGGTGTCCTAGTTCGAGGCATGACAGAGCGGCACTGACCTGCACCAGCCCGCGCCTGAACATGGCGCACAGGATGAAGAGGGAGTCTGCTGACCACTCTATGTGCTGGATCTGGTCCAGGCACGTGTACAGCTGAAGGATCTGAAGAGTGTTCACATCTCGGACCACCAAGCGGTACTGGACACACGAAGCCTGAAAATGAAAATACCGCACTTGATGTTCTGTATCCTAAAGCAATCAAGCGTTCAGAGAATGTCAACAAAACACACCTATATCCAGCAATCTGTTTCCTTCTCAGTGTTTAGACATATTTTATATCTAGATGGTTTCATATTTGTCAATTATTTAACTCACTCTAAAATGATAAAAAGATAAAAGTTGAAATAAACAAACTAGGTTTTAAAATTGTGTTATGCTCTGGTATTAAAGCAAAAGAGTATTTTTTAAACTCTACTTAAACAATTTTTTACTCCTTAATTTTATGTTTAAAACTCAACTTAAGTAGGAAACTGCACTGAACAAAAGCCCTACTTGTGAGCTAATAACCAATCTTTCTCCTAGTTTTGTCACTTCTTCACAATGTCTGTGAATTTATAAAGGATAAGATCAGAGGTCCCACAATGGCCAATGAGAGCAACCAGGAAAGCAACAAAGCTCCTTTGTCCAGCGCCTGACTCAGAGCCAAGCCAGCAGGTGACTATGTACGCTGTAAACCCTGCATATTCAAGGAACTCCCTAAATGCTCACGTACCTCCATTAACCTATTCCTAATACTAAACATGAGAACAGCCAAGTGCTGATACTATTTTCTTAAATATAGAGTTTCTTCGTGCCCAGAGTTGTTAATAATGTCCAGGTCTAAACAAATAATTTCCATGTCTGAATCTACCCATCTGCTGACTGAATATTTTATCACACAGTTAAAAAAGCAAGAACTGATTTTTCAGTGTTAGCTGCTTCACTTTTGTGGTTTTCAAAGTCAA
>JAQZBX010101165.1:0-11285 GCA_029593785.1 Cabassous unicinctus
TGGCAAAAAAAAAAAAAAAAGAAATGAAAAAATATTCAACATCACTAGCGATTAGGGAAATGCAAATCAAAACTACAATGAGACATCATTTAACACCTATTAGAATGGCCACTATTAAAACGTTAGAAACCTACAAGTGCTGGAAAGGATGTGGAGAGGTAGGAACGTTTATTCATTGTTGGTGGAAATGTAGAATGGTACAGTCACTGTGGAGGGCTGTTTGGCAGCTCCTAACAAAGTTGAATATAGACTTGCCACATGACCCAGCAATGACACTAACAGGTATATATCCAGAAGAACTGAGAGCAGTGACATGAACAGACATCTGCACATAGATGTTCATAGCAGCGTTATTCACAATTGCCAAAAGATAGAAACAACCCGGGTGTTCATCAACCAATGAATGGATAAACAAATTGTGGTGTATATACACGATGAAATATCATGCAGCGGTAAGAAGAAATGAAATCATGAAGCATGTGACAATGTGGATGAACCTGGAGGACATTAAGTTGCGTGAAGCAAGCCAGACACAAAAGAACAAATACTGTATGATTGCCCTATTATGAACTAAATATATTATGTAAATTCATGAAGTTAATAATTAGAATATGTCACCAGAAAATAGAAGGAGGGTAGAGAATGTAAAGCTGAGGGTTAATCTGTGCGGAATTGGTTAAAAGATTGTTTGTAAATCTTTGGAAATGAATGGAAATGGTGAGAGTACATCATGCTGTTTGTGACTAGCAGAGCTATTATATGGGTATGACAATGGTTGAAAGGGAAATTCTAAGGTTATGTATATTACTAGAAGGAAAGTTAAATAAGGAACATGAGACTGTATAACACAGTGAAACCTCATGTAAAATATGAATATGGGTAAAGTACATATAAAAGACTGTTTTTACAAAATATAAATACAAATAAACTAGAGAGATGGAAACAGAATAGTAGCTATGTACGGCAGGAGAAGCATAGAGAGGTTGAGCGGTGATGAGTTTTTTGTTTGTTTTTTGTTTTTTATTATTTTGGAATAATGAAAATGCTCTGATGATTGAAGTGATGAATGCACAGCTATGGGATTATACCAAATACCATTGATTGTACACTTTTCAGTGGCAATCAATCTAGTTGAATTGAAAACTCCACGAGTACTGGTACATACAGAGGCCCTTGTGGTAGCGTAAAAGTTTACTGGTCTGGGAACCAGGACCTTAGCTTTGGGTCCTGGCTCTGCTATTTATTATGTGTCTTTGTTAGGCTAAACAATCAAAGATTGTAGACTTTAGGGTCTTAGTGTAAATTTTACCTCTTGGGGCCTAAATTTCCTCATATACCCAATTTGGGAAATTAGACCAGATTTGTATTTTCCAATGTAGATTCTACAAAATGCTAATTCATTCAGATCTAAATATTGGCTCACTAAAAATAAGTGCAAGGAATTTTAACATTTATATGCTCAAAAAGAGGTAGGAAATTCAGACTACTCTTTCTCTCTCTAGGAGATTCACAATTCACATTTGCAGTTTTAAAATACTGAACATCCTACATGACATAAACCTGCTTAAATTTATTTAATCCAGAATCCATCAAATGTATATGATCACAGTATTCCTTTTTATCCTAAGAGAAATTTTGTAATTTCTCTTACAAAATTCAGTAAGAGAACTGCTGAACTAGATGACCTCAAAGCTACTTCTGTTTCTGGTTGTCAAAAAATATCTAGTGTCACACTTCAAGGATAGTCACTGTCCACTCTAGAGGCTCTTCAATTCCTCTGGGGCTGGTTTCTGATCACATTAAAAGAGGTATGATGATTTGAATCTTATTGCTATCCATGCTGAAACCACTCCTCAGCATCCACCAGGCTTGGAGCCATCCTGGATAAGAACAATATCCTTCTATTAGAGAAGGGGCTGAATGCCTTCCCACTCAGTCCTAGCAAGTCCTGAGTCTCAGGAGCCAAGCAAGAATTCAGGGGTTCAGGCCAAGAGAACCCTTATCTGGGTAGCAGGAACTCGTGAACATAGACCCATCTGTCTTTCTCTCTAGGAAATGTGCAGCAATAAAACACAAAAAACAAAAAACAAGGAGTTTAAATGCTTTACTTTGGCTAGCTTTGACACAATATTGCCTGACTCAATTGTTCTGCTCAAGAAAATGCATTATTTACCCTATAGTCATGCATTAGGCAATAAGGTGATTTTTGAAAAGAAACTATTAAATTAAAAACATTGGAATCAAGTCTCTGAGTCCAAAATAGACAAATATCCAATTACCAATCAAATTCCTGCCTCCAGACTGCCAAATATCTGAGTCATCCTGGGACACAAGAGAGTAGGTCAGTGAGTAATCTCTCTCAGACCACCTCCTTTGGTTCTTGTGTCCTAGAATAGCTGGTTTGAGTCAAGTCTTGGAGTAGATTCCTTAGCAACATTTTGGTGAATCTTCCTTTATGGTTTTAATGTATTTTGCTTCAGCCATAATAAGCAAAGACTGGAAGAAATTTAGAAAGATAAAAGGCAATGAAATTACTTCCCAACCCAATTTGTAAAACCACATATGGTTGACCAAACAACTTTTAGGAAAAACTGTCTAGATTTTTAAAGTGGATATTAGAAGCAGATAATATAAAAATTGAAGCAAAACTTCCTTGAAATTACTGCTACCATTACCGCTGTTCTTGGAGGACTGGCCTAACGCGACTCATAGCTCTCAGCCTAACACAGAGAGGTCAGAGCTTTAAAATGGCACTTTTAACAAAGGGAAGAGTCAAATTGCTCTTGTCACTAATTAGTTCAGATGTTACCTCAAATTGACTTTGCTCTATTATTGAATCAAGAGATCCAACTCTGAAGGAATCAACCATGAGAATGCTACCAATTAGGAGAATTAGATTGTCATTTGTATTTACAGTTAGAAAGAGAATTCAGTGCTCATGATTAGCTTCTGTTTAGCATTAATCTCAATGTGGCAGGATTGACAAAAATATGGAAATAATTAAGATATGAAAAATGTCAAGGCTTGAATCCAAATCTTTGTGAAAATTGCCACTTTTTCAAAGTTTTGATTTTGTGTTCATTGTTCCTTCCCATACTGTAACTCTTAACCCAACTTACCTTAGTAGAATAATATCATCTACAACACCTCCATCATCACCATTAACTTCATTTCACCAATAAAACATTCAGTGGCTTACTTTCGTGAACTGTGCAAAGAGAAGAGTGCAGACCCAGCTCTGCCCTGTATTTATTTACAATTTTAAGATTAGGCTCAATTTCAAAAATAATCCAGATTGCTGTATTGAGAATATGCCATACTGTGAATCAGTTGGACTTAACAAGTGACTTAATTATTTTTGGTTTTATCAGGGTGCAAAATCTTCTTTCTTAATTCACAATTGCATTGAGAATTAGTGAGATTGTCAATTGTAGTTATGACTTAACCGTCAAATATTCCAAATGTGTTTTCTTATCAATGCCAGTATTTTTAGTGCATTTTCATTTTGTTAAAGCCAGTAGTCTCTACTCTGGTTATGTGACTAGAGCAATAATAAAGACGCATAGCTACATTTTGGGGAAGCTCACTTTTTCCCCTAACACCTAAAGTAAAAAAATATACCCAATTACTGAATATGCCACAATTCTGAATGTAGATTCATATACTTAAGAGCATGTTTCTTATTTAGTTTCCAATTATATAAGAGATTTGGGGACACAAACATTGGAATAAATATGAACAAGTCCTTATCATGTAACCAGTCTGGTCTGATACCCTGGTCAAGGAGATAGGACCTAAGGTTATTCATTTTACTTCTATTTGTGGGCAAAGAGTTAAAACAAGTGGCAGAGACTAGTTTAAATGTTCTTTCTTTGTGTAGATCCAGGTTCTGTGTGAGTTAGGGACAAGCTCATTTCCTAAAAGGAGATGAAATTGCAGAGATTTTTCATTCTCTCTTTTGTTTCTGTCTTCACTATTCCTTTATAATAATCTGCTGTGTTTTCTTAGGGCTTCTTATAGTTGCTTTTTTTTTTTTTTAGCTAATTCCAGGATGAATGAGGAAAAAGAGCAGGTTATTCTGACCTTAACTGAAATACTAGGGTGGAAAGGCCTTACCTCGTTAGCATAGGCCAACCCACTACCATTTCTAGGAATGAGCTAAAACTTGCCGCAGTAATAATTAATAGTGCTTCCTTGAAGCACAGTTATGCAAGTAGAATTTCCCTTCTCTCCTCCACTTTATTTGTTTCCTGTTCAACCTTCCTGAAATCCATAGACCAATTGGTTCTGTTCTGAAATTTTATTTATACATAAATAATTTTTATCTAGTACTTTCTTCAATTGAACTGAACTCTCCTACTTTCATTTTCCTACTGAGTGCACACATTAGTTTTTCTTATCTTTCAGTACCATTACCCTCTCCTAAGCACCTTATTAAACTCCGTGCCATTCCTAGCTACCAGCCTGTAATTTGGTTGAAACACTTCTCAACTTATTTGGCTTCCTCTCTCCATCTCTGTTGCCCACCCTCCCCCCTTTGTTTTTCTCACTTTTGAAATTTGAAGGAAATGTGAGGCAGGAGAAACTAGCCATTTGATTGGCAATAAACTTCATGAAATGGCATTTAGCATGGTGAATTCAGCAGGTTTGGCTCAGCTACCCTCATTCTGTCAGCCAGGGAGAACTGACATCTCTCACAAATTGTTACTCATTAACTAAGCCTGCAATGCCTGAGGTATAAGGCGATTGTTATCTTAGAATAAGAAACCTAACAGTCACATGGACTGACAGAATAGCATCAGAATGACTTACACTTTCCTTACCTAAGACCTCATTTACATGGAAAATCACATGCTTGTACTCAAAACAGAGTCTATTTTTCTTAAGAAATGATCCTCATGTAAGAGATTTAAGTAACTCTTTTCCACTCTAAAAATGTGGCATTTGATATAAATACTTCAAGTCTGTTGCCAAAATTCCCTCTTGATGGGCAGTGCTTGGCCGGGCAGAGTCAGGATTTATTTTCACTGATGATTCTTTTTTTCATATACTTCCATGTCTTAGCAGTCTTGCTTAGGGATTGGCACAGTTTTTAAATTTAATTATGATGATACACCAAGTTACGTTATAGTCCAATCTAGGAGTCCTCTTTAACTTTAAGATGACTTCACCTACCTCTGGTATCACCCACTACCATGGTTAAAATGTATTCAGCCAAAAGTAACAGGAAATCCAAATATACAGTGGCTTAAACCACAAAGACATTATAAAAGAAGTCTGAGATTTTGCTGTCTCAGGGCAGGGACAGCATTCAGTTTTGTCATCAAAGACATACTCCTCCCCAGTTTCCTTTTCCCCATGTTCAATATTTTGGCTTGGATCTCATATTCGCACAGCATCACATCCTCATATAGCAGCACACAAACCAAGAAGAGAGAGAAAGTGCAAAAGAGCTCGTTCATCTGAGAGCATTGTCTTATCAGAACCATATTTGTTCCCACTTCCCCCAAGATTTTACTTCTTCTCTTTGGGCAGACCTGGTTCACCAGCTCACCTCTAGACAAATTACTGGCATAGAAGAATAGGATTGGCACAACTGACTCAGAACAATAATGATCCATTCCTAGAATCTAGGCAGATTGCTGGGGGTGGGGTGGGGGGGAATTTTCTTAGCAAGCAAGAAGAGAATGGCTGTTAAATAGGCAACTAACAATGACTGACATACCACAATGGGTGACTTTATAGTTATACTCTCAGGGAAACAAGGATATCCCTTATTACCTAGTTCTTAAGGTCTTAGGCAACCTCATGGTTATCTCTTACTGCTTAAATGATCTTGTTCTCTCTCCACCAGACCTTTCTGTGGACTATTTTCCTTGCTCTCCCTATCTTGGGTACAGGCATTTTGAAAACAAAGAATAGGTCAACAGTATCTTTTAAGGAAAGATGCATTTTATTTGATGCAAAAATACTTAAGATTGCAATCGATTCAAACATTTTTGCAAATAAGCATATGAATTCTTATATGACTTGCCTCACAATTACAGTTGAAAATGCTCCATCTCCTTAATGTTTTTTCTTTCAGAGGGTCTTAAACTATTTTGACTTTTATTTGATGCAGCTAGTATCATGAAAGTTGTTTACTCTATTGGCAACTTGATTATTCCACAATTATAATGGCAGTTCAAGCAGTGTATGCCTTCTTGAGATAATGTTGTTATAATTTAAAGGGAAAATTAGTAAACAACACACAGTTGTTTTGGTATGAAATGTGCTTTTATAGTTATGAATATTCAAAAATATTGTATCCTAATAAAATATATTAATTTTAGTTTCTTTAAGAAAAACAGTAAAGGATATTAGAATATAAAAGATAAATTTGCTTTTTGAATATGCATTTTATATTCTTATTAAAAATACCTTTCCAAAGCAGATGCAGATTTTAAAAATTTTGAAAAACCTTAACAATTAACATAGTAGAAAATACATTGAAAATCAATAAAAATATATTGTCTGTATGATTTAGAAGCATTTAAGAAATTGCATGTGATTCAATATAATAAATTTAATATGAATATATTCAATGTCAAAACATAGTGTATCCAATTCAGCACTAGAGCAAAGCTGATAATGGAAATATTCTGTATCTGCAGTGTCCAACACTATAGATGCTAGCCATCTATGGCTATTGAGCATATGATATGTGGTTAGTATAACTGGGGACCTCAATTCTTATTTTATTAAATTTTAATTAATTTAAATTTAAATATTTACTTTTGCCTAGTGGCTACTGTACTGAACATCACAAGTCTAGCAGGAAGTATAAGGTAGAAGGAAGAATACTTTGGGCACTCTTTCTCAGAGTAGGGCGATGGTATCTGGCAAGTGGTCCTCAAATATCAGAACATAGAAGAATCACCTGGAGAACCAGTTTTACGTGAAGATCTCCATTATCAGGTATATTTTGGTCAGTAGATTTTGAGTGGATTGTTACCCTATGTATACATATATATGTCTGTAGGTATGTGTATGTGTGCGTGTGTGTATATAATGTGTGTATGTTTGTACCCTATACATATATACAAATATATACACATAAATGTGTGCATATGCTGGTGTGGGTATATATACACAAATAAAATATTCAATTTCACAAAGCCATATATACTTTTATTAGTGCAATGAAATCTGATCTTTTTAATATATTCTGCTTTAATTCATTTTTTAAAAAAATCTGGTAGTGACTCACTAAACTGATTTTATGACCCAACAGTTTGGCAGGACCTCAACGAAAACAAACAAACAAAAAACCACATTGTGCTGGATGGCCATGATTCAGGGTCTGTAGCTATACATTAGGACCTTGGGGTATAGGGAGAGCAAATGGAGAAAGCTGTGGGGTTTTTTTTTGTTGTTTGTTTGTTTGTTTGTTTTTGCCCCACCCTGCACTGAACAGTGGGCATCCCCAGCATTGCTAAGAAACTTCTGATTTAACAAATGTGCCAATGCCTCCTTTATTTTCTTTCCCTCTAAGTTATTCAAGAATAAATCACATATTATGGTCTAACTGCCATAAAAATCAAACATAAATGTCTCATGAAAGAATTACTTTCATAAGTAAAAATAGGTTTATCTTTTTATGTATGATGATGAATTTGTCCAAAAATAGACTCTGTGGCAACTTTTTATGCTGAACAGTAAATGAGTAGTCTCATACACTCTCAGGATATGTTATACAAGTTTTTTATATATTCTTTCATCTTTATAGACACAGGAAAGACAAGAAAATATTACGCACATGCATATAGTCTATAGTTCTACTAATTGTATGAACCTACATATTTATTATAGACCCTTATGCCAAATAATACAGCAATATTTGTGCTTATTTGTTAAAAAAAAAAAAATAGTCTGGGAGAGATTTCTGTTTACAGCAATCTTAATCTATTTTTCTCCTGTTAGAATGGATCTTAATTTATCCATGTGGGTTACAAATCAGAAGCAATTAAAATTAATGATTGTGTGGTATAATAGGACCAGAGGCTATTCAATCCCTGGGGGATAAATGGTTCTTCATTATCATTTATTATTTCTCCTGGTCCTTGTTAAAATATGTAAATAAATAGAAGAGAGACACCTTACAGGCATTTTCATTATTTTTGATGTCACTGGGACATAGTTTAATACTCTCATAATGAGTGGCCTATGCACAGTCTTAATCCCATATCGAGTGATATAACATTTTCGTAGAAATGCCTTAAGTGTGTTGTGGGAGCATGTAAAACATCTTAAAGATCAGTGCCTCCTGGATTTGCTTGTATGTGGTCAGGGTAATTCACCAATTTAGTTATTCATGTTGCTATTTATGGTTTGTAAAAGATACACCATGTGTACATTAAATGATCCATTAGTTGCTAACTGTATTTGTAGCGTATGTCAGATTGAATGTACATAGGATTCTCTCTCCTTGTTGCAGAGTAGGCACAAGTTGTAGCATAAAATGAATGTGGCTACTTGCTGGTACATCAACTGTTGAGAACGAATGTAGGGGTGGGGAGTGTGGTGAGCGTGTGTTTGTGAGTCTGTGTGTGTCCCTAAGAAGACTGTGGTAACTTTTTGTCAGTAGATGAAGTTGCAGGTCCCAGACATGTTCATTTTCTTTTGAATACTTTGGTCTCATTCAAAACAGAATATATAAAGATGTACAGTATAGTTCAGAGATGAACTAAGAGTAGCTCAGCTTTTCCATGCAGTAGTTTAATAGTAAAATATATATTCACCAGGAGGAATAATAAATGATAGTGAAGAACCATTTATCCCAGAGAGAGAAAAAGATAGAGAAATAGAGATAGAGATAGAGATAGATAGACAGATAGATAGAGAGGGGTGTGGGGGGAGAGAGAGAGAGAGAGAGAGAGAGAGAGAGAGAGAGAGAGAGAGAGAGAGAGATAGTCACTAGCAAAGTAATATATGGCAAAAACATTTTGTCTTATGATATTGTAGGTAAGTATTTCAGGTCAATCAATGTAAGTGGATTACCGTAAAGGATTTTGCATGTTTAACTTTGATGGGAAAAGTAAAATAAATTGGAAAAAGTAAGTGAGCTTCATATTTCACTTAAAAATTGTATAACAGAGGATATATTGATGTATTGGTAGATATTAGTGACATTTTGTTTTGTGTGAAAATTTTCATTTTAACCTTCAAAAAAGGGCAAAAAAACTTAATAAACCATTAACTCTAATTTAAAATCCATTGAAATTTAGTTCTCTATCTTAACATTTGTCTGATGGCAAAATTTTTAAGCTCCTGTATGATTCATGCTTCTCTTACAGTGAAATGTTTTGTTTTGCAAAGACCCAGGCAAAATTAGATGACAGCATTAATCCTTTATTTCTCTCTACCAGCATCTAATTCCTTGGCTTTAGGTTAGAACTAGGGACATGTGCTTTGCCTGAAGGGGACTGTTATTTTTGTTTTTTAAATTCTGAACAGTTTTTGGAACACCATGAGCACTTCACAAATGTCAAATAATTATAATAATACAAAGCAGGAGGCTAGGCCAACATCAACAGCTTTCCAGAGGAAATGTCTGAAACTTTACCCTCCCAAAGAAAAAACATAAGAAGAAGGGTAAAAGCTAACAGAGTTCAGCACCAAACCTTCAAAATTATTAGATATTAAAAAATATATTGACTTTCAGTGGAAGTTTCTAATGTTTGTCTTTGTTTCCCATTCTTTACATGTTCACTTCTAAGGATTTTCTTGGACCAAAGAACCCATCTTATCTGCTCCTACTATCATAAAAAAACTATCCAGCAATAAGGCTATGGTTTGTAATATTTGGTTGCATGTAAGAGAAACTATCTAGAGCTGATTTGATCTAAGAGATTATTTTACTAGAAGATTACTCAGGTGTGTTTTTGTTCACAAGAAAGCAATTGCAGCCAGGAACTTAGAGCCTGATGGAATTTTCTCCATCTCTGCTCCCTGTATCTCTCTGTGTACCTGACCTATTTTCCTCTCTGTAGAGCAGTTTTCTCTTCTTCATAGGCACAGGGAAGAAAACCATGGTCACCCCTCAGCTCGTAAATTTATATGTTTCAAATCCAGTTGCATAAAAGGAGAATGAATGAACCTTTATGAACCCCAATCTTAACTTCCTAAGTGGAGACTCTGGACTGGCGTAGGTCAGGTGCTAACTGCTGGTCCAATCAAAATGTATGGAGAAGGCATCTTATTGTACAAAATGGCTCCAATGGACCTTCTACCATGGTAGGGAGGGAATTAGGGAAGTGATTATTGTGAATTGACACTCCAATGGCGTCCCAATTAATGATAGATTATTTTGTGTTTTGTTTTTAATCATAACAATAACTTTAATTAGGACTAAAATATCAGTAAATGTTTATTGAATGACTAAGAGAAGGGGAGTACCAGTCTAGGCATTAATGTACTTGTTTGTTTTCTGTTTTTGTTTTTGTTTTTAATTGAAAGTCAAGTACAAAATCACAAATGGTGCCAAATAGAAAACTCCCAATTCCTGTGTCTATTTGATGGTTCTGGCTGAGCCTCTGTAAACTACACAATATTTTCTTGTCATTCCATGTGTTGAATTATTTCCATTTTTATTTTAAGATCCTTGTTGTATATGAAGCTGCAAAGGGATGTTGTTTTCTTAAATCGATGTTTCTCAAACTTTTGATTGCTTCAGAATCACCTGACCAGCTTGGTAAAACATATTGCTCAGCCCCACATCCAGAGTTTCTGATTCAGTAGGTCTGAAGTAGGGCCACCCAAAGTGCATTTCTAACAAGTTACCAGATGCTGGGGATGCTAGTCCTGGAGCACATTTTGAGATCGATTGCCTTAAAAAACATAGTATCCAACACCTCCAATGCAGCCAGTGAAATAAGACTCTCTATGTTAAAGCCCTAGTTTCTAACTAACATGTATTTGCTAACTAACACCATCCCTATCCCACTGACTTCAAGGGATAGCCTTTAAAATTCTAGCCCAGCTCATAATTTATGTCTTACTCTCCAGGAGCACCAATTTAACCTAGTTAGGATTATATAAACAAGACATTAATCTAAAAGGAAAAATATATAGGGAAGTGGATGTGGCTCAGGCGACTGAGCTCCCACCTACCACATAGGAGGTCCGTGGTTTGGTTCCAGGTGCCTCCTAAAGGAGGTAGGTGCAGCAAGCTAACATGACAAGATGATGCAACAAGAGACACAAGAAAAAAAAACATAAGGAGAGACACAACAAAGCAGGGAGCA